>JAMPIV010003041.1:0-120000 GCA_024509875.1 Oreohelix idahoensis | reverse complement strand
TGAGGATAAATATATGTTCTACACATCTTCTGTTCTTTCTAAATCTTGCTTGTTCTTTCCTCAGTTTGTGGTCTACTGCTTTTGAAATTCTCTGTACAATTATCCTGCCTAGTATTTTGCTCGGAACTGAGAGAAGAGTTATTCCTCTCCAATTTTTGCAGTCTGCAAGATCTCCCTTCTTGGGCAATTTGACCATTATTCCTTTGTTCCACTCCGTTGGTGTTGTCACTGTTTTCCAGACTTGTGCAAATAGTGGTTCCAATAGTTCTGCTGCTAGCTCAGGGTCTGTCTTAAATAGCTCTGCATTTAAGTTATCATGGCCAGGAGCTTTTCCACTCCTTTGATTGCTGTGATGATTTCTTCTTTTCGTGGAATGTGTTTATTAACATCTAGATCATTTTCAGCCTCAGGCACATTCAATTGTGTCTCTGGTGGTTCCTTGTTCAGAGTTTCACTAAAATGCTCTGCCCATCTTGTTTCCTGTCCCTCTGCTGTCGTGATGAGATTTCCTTGCTTATCTCTTACTAATGTAAAATTGTTTGCACCTCGTTTTCCGCTGATGATTTTAGTTATTTTGTATACTGTGTCTTGTTCATTTCTCAATGCTGCCTCTTCTGCTTGTCTTGCAAGATCGTCTAGGAAATTCTTTTTGTCGGCTCGGGTTTGGCGTTTAACTTCCTTGTCCAGTTGGCTGTACTGTTCGCTATATAGTTGCTTTAACCTGGGGGACTTCACTTATTTTTTCTTTCTTTTCATTTCCTTTCTCATCGTTATGGTGTTTAATGTTTCTGGTGTTATCCAGTCTTGCTTCTTACTTTCCTGGAATCCCAAGCATGATTTGCTGCTTTCCTTATATATTGTTGAAATAGTGTTGAATTTCTGGTCTATATCATCAGTCAATGTCTTTTCCTGACTTTTGGCAAATTGATATCGCTTCTTTATATCAGCCGCAAAAGCTTTTCTGGTAATGGGGTCCTTCAATTTGCTGATGTCAAACCTTTATTTTGTATAGTTACAGTTGGTCCAGCCGTTCTTAGTTTCACTTTTAGTTTTGCTACTACTAAATGGTGATCACTTCCCACATCCGAACCTCTTCTTACCTTCACATCTTGTAATGCATGTCTCCATGTACCATTAATCATAATGTGGTATATCTGGTCTCTGTCCCGACCATTTGATGATTCTTATGTTAACTTGTGAATTTCTTTGTGTGGGAGAAGTGTTCCTCCAATGACCAGGTTGTTAATGCTACAGAAACTTTTTAATTTATCCCCATTTTCGTTTGCCGTTCCGCTGCCGCATTTCCCCATTACTCTTTCATTATATGTATTGTGTGTTCCAACTTTCGCATTGAGGTCTCCCATTAATACGATAAGATCATATCTAGGTGTGTCTTCCATTTCTTTCTGCAGTTGTTGATAGAATTCATCCTTGACCTCATCATCGCTATCATTCGTTGGTGCGTAGCATTGTATTATTGTAGTGTTGGTGAATCTTCCTCTCAATCTCATTCTTATCAGTCTGTTGTTGATGGGTTTTCATTCCAGTAATGTCCTTTCTTTTCCTTTCTGTAGAATAATGGCTACACCTTCATTGTGCTGTCCCTCCTCTCTTCCAGAGTAAAGTACTGTTTCTCCTGTTGCTGTTTTAACTTTTCCTGCCACTGTCCATCTGCTCTCGCTTATCTCTAGAATGTGTAATCTATAGTTTCTCATTTCTGCTGTGACCCGTTTTAGTTTACCCGTCTCGTTCATTGTCCTGACATTCCAAAATCCTATTCTTGTTTCACGTTTTGCGGTCAGGACGTCCGTTTTCGTGTCAGTGGCTTTTTTTCGGCTTTCACCACTGACAGTTATACGATCCTCAGACTCCGGATGTCCGTCCCGCAGCAAAGTTTGTTAATTTGTTGTCGTTTCCGTAACTTCATTTTTTTTTTACATAGACAGGGGTGTCAGCCCTATGCTAAAACCCCCAACCTGAAGGACCAGGGTGTCTGCTTTAGTCTGACCCCTGCAAGCGCAAACCTGTCCAGCTTGGTAGAACCTTCCAGGAGTAAAACTTAAGCTGGCATAGCTCTGGGGGTAATCAGGATACGCAAGCCGCCATACCTCGACAAGGTATTGACACCGGTGATGGCAGAGAAATAGTTTTAACGAAAATGTATAGTTCTGGACAGTGTCGGCCTTTGTAATTGCGGGGCCTGATTTGGACCATTCTGGAAAGTGCCTCCTCCTCATCCCCCCTTTCCACTGGACTTAAACTTTTAGTTTTGTTGTCACACGTTTATGTCAAAATTTAGATAATAAATATAGATTTTGTTTTATTTTTTATTACAGTGTAATAGTATAAATTCATAATATCTAATTTGAAATAATCTTCGTTCCTTATTTTGTCTTTTGAAAACTGCAGGTGGGAACACGAGTGCGTAGCCCCCTGTGAACGTGGGGCCCGTCTGGGTTAAATCGGCCTAAGGCCGGCTCTGGTTCTGGATGAGTTAACAGAGAATTCTATCTTCTTGCACTTCGAACGAGATGATTAATGTGAGATTGTGCACGAGACTGACGATATTATCAAGTAAAACATTGTGGGTATGTTATGGCCTATTAAAAGTTTCCCCTTGTATATTATTATATGTAACTATAAAATCACGTGCTGGCTTTCAGGTAAAGAAATATTTTAATACGTACTACAGTTTTTGTAGAAGAGAAAACAAAACGATTGAGTAATAAAAAGAAATAAAGTATGCCGTGTTTGTGTAATGTTAGTAAGAAAATTATTGGATTGGAAACACAGCGCAAATCTTTTATCAAAGGGACAAACAAAGCTAGATACTCCGGAACACCAGATTTCTGATTCGCTAAGATTCCCAGGGTCTGTCGATTTGTTGTTATCAATTGTTCGTTTGTAACAGAACGATAGCAAACGGAACATAACTAACTTCAACTGACTGTGCAATACAAGACGATAAACAGTTAAAAACATAAATTGTTTTGATAAGGCTCAATCTATTAATAGCAGTATTATTATAATAGGAGAAGGAATTTGCCCAAAAGGGGGATGTGAGACAAAATGTTGTTTATTTTGTCGGTTCCAGACTCTCACTATAGGGGTAAAATTGCTATAATACAGCATACGACATTGCTGTGAACACGTGCTGTTTGGGTGTTTGTCTTCGGAGCTGTCACAGTTATTACATACGACATCCATTCAAGTCTGCGGCTCCGCACACACTGACTGGAACATTGGGTATACTGTTCTCCAGCCCAGGTGGTCGGTGCCTCGACAGCTGGTTTGAACCTGAAAATCCAAGGAATGCTCTGGGTTACAGATAAACTGACAAAAAGGCTTTGTTATTAGGTGCAATATGCAATATTTTCAAACAGAATGAAACTAAGAGTGTCTATGTTCTCAAGTTTGTAAAAAATTTTCATCATCACACTTTTCCTTTGTGTTCCTTACGGAGCATGGACCCATGACTGCAGCTAGTTCCCTTGCAGGAAGCCTGTAACTAGCATTCACATGCTATTGTAGCGGTGGCTTCTGTGGCAATAGGTTTTACATGATGAGATTGCCAGCTCCATGCACAACTTCATATTAGTGGCCTTGTACGACATGCCTGAGTCTGCGGTAGTGCTTTTATTTCTTTGTCTCTTCAGAAATCCCCGGCAAGTATAACCTGACATAAATGTGTAATATATGTCTGCCAGTTCAACGCATTCTAGAAGCAGTTAAGTCTTCTTTTGTGTGTACAAAATGGCAGGGGTGGGGGCACATTTTTGGTAAAATGATAAATAAATCAGAGCAATATTAAATTAAGGGGGAAAAAAGAAGCTGCTGTCAGAGATTAACAAATGTAAATGTAACATAATCTAAGGAACTTATAATTACATATAACAGAAATAATCCACCCCCCTCCCCCAAATAAATCCACGCTGGTACAAGCTTACAAGCGGCTAATTAATAATTCGTTGAAATGAAATAAAATAATTTAGATATATATATATATATATATATATATATATATATATATATATATATATATATATATATATTTCGCACTTTTACAAAGGATCAAATATTGGAAACCTTTAAGAATATTCAGCCACTTATTTAAGATAGATTTTCAAAGATCTAACTGCTAAAACATATTTTGGGTTGCCATAGATTGCGCTCTGACATCACAAATAGAAGAAGTTAATCAGTAGTAATTTGTTGTATCAGCATTCAAAATGTACCTAATTGTACAAAGCGCGACATTTATATTAACAGACAGTCATATTTTGCTAAACTGATTTCTTTTGCGTGTGATGACATGAACTGTCACTACTCCTGTCAGAACACGCACTGTCATCACCAAAACTGACACAGTCTCAGTGTTAGGATTAATGGTAAACAGCAACTTTGTTGACTTTTAACAAACACCACGACTTTTGCAAACATCGATTAAGTCGATACATTAGTCTTGTTCTTACAGGCATTATCTACATTAGAAGCGTGCACTTGCTGCGTTCTTGCTGTGTTATCACACGCATGCACTTTCACCGTTAGTTTATCACACTGTCCTTGCATGGCATATGTAAAAAAAAAAGGAACCCGTTACACGCCCATTGAGGCATATTGGGAATATGGCGTTAGGCCCATATTATCTTGACCGTCGGCACACGAGGGGTGATGTGGTCGGCATCACGCCGGCCGCCTTAACCTTCCCAGAGTAGCTCTGGTACCCATTTGGGGCTGGGTCGACTCAGGAGCCGTTTGTGGACTAAAAATTGTCCGCCTCATCTGGGGATCGAACCATAGACCACTGCGCTAGGAAGCCAGTGCACTAACCACTATGCTACCGCGGCTGTGGCATATGTAGCGGGAGGTTATTAAAATTATTTATTTAGGTAAGAATAGGGTTGGTTGATGGATAACCAGGTATCTCATATGCTACCAGAATAGTATGCCAGTAAAGAGTTCTGGTCTTACAAGTAATACCCCAGTCTTATAAATAGGCACTGGTATATTGATATCATAGGAATAGTCAGACTGTAAAAACCCTGGCCAGTTGGTAAGAAGTTGTACCAGGATTTAAGGTGTCTCCTCCCTGTGACTATCTTATGATTACTAAATGTCTAAGGGATAAATAAAATGAACATTCACTTTAACCACAAATGTAAGAAGTGAATAATTCATCAGGTACAGTTAAAATTTTTTAATATGTACACTAATATTCTATTTCTGCTAGTTGGAAAGGAGCATTAAAATATATAAAAAATATTCACACAATTACTATTATTGTCTGTTTAGACTTCAAGATCTTGAATAATAAAGTTACTGAAAACTGGAATCACTTTTACTGTATCACTGTTCTTAGTCCTCTGACTTTACACATTACTGTCATCATGTGACTGAAGTTTATAATGATTTGAATCCACTATCGCTGTTGTTTCATATATATTGGTAGTCAGTGTCATAACTGGACACTTATCTGTGACTCGTGATCCTGCTGACACGGACAGTCTGTTGTACATATATCAGTATTGGTAGACCCAGCCTGGGGATGCCAATGACCAGTTGAAGTTCACTCGTTGGGGTCCTGCACTCTTGGGGGATTGCCTCTGATGAACAACACAGGCTTCTGATACTGAACAGTCTGGTTTGAGTTATTTTATGGAACCCTCAGACTCCAGACACTTGACTGAAAAACTTCTGGCGATTCTCTCACAATTCAGATGGTATTAGCGTAGTGGCGATCTCTGCCGTCAGTATGTCTCAAACCTAATTTCAGTGTGCGTCCTTTCTGTTGTTGTTGTTGTTGTTTTCTTCTACTATGTTGCTGTGATACCCTGTTCAACCTGAAATTTGGTTATAATTGGGGTATATAGGGTGTTATCGTCTTCACTGGTATCTCGTTCGTAGTCCTGGAGGTGACTGGTCCTGAAAAGGACCACTTGCTGGCTGTCTGGATTCCTCTTTGTCCGTTTGTGGTGCCGTGTCGCTCTCATGGTGTTTTTTATGTCCTGCCTCAACTATCTGGCTCGTTTAGTTTTGTGTGTTTCTACGCTACTAGTTTCTGTTGCTTTTGTCTTCTTGCTCTCCTGTATCTGTGACAGTGCTTTTTCAATTATCGTTGGTAGTAGCTGTTCTAGCGTTTCTGGCTGCTAATGCTCTGTCTTGATTGAGTAACATTTGCTGTACGATGTCGATTTTCATTTTGTCTTTCGTTTCTTTGTTTTGTTCTCTAGTTTTTGTAAGGATATCCTCAACGATCCTTCTCTCTGATTCAATTCTTTTGAGTATTTGTTCGTTCTCTGCCTTTAGCTCTGTGAGTTTGGTGATGTCAACTTCTATCTCGTGTTTGATGGTTGTTTCAATTCTTTTGAGTATTTGTTCGTTCTCTGCCTTTAGCTCTGTGAGTTTGGCGATGTCAACTTCTATCTCGTGTTTGATGGATTTTGTTTCCTGTAGCATTGCCTGGGCGCTCTGTAACATTTCTCTGGCGCTCTGCATATCTATTATGTCTTCACCGCTGTCCTTGTCGTCTACGGGATCCTGCTTGTTTCTGCTTTCGTTCTGCTGTTTCCTTTTCATTTCGTTGATTTCAGCGGTCAGCTTGTGTAGCTGTCTTCTGTCTGGGGCAGTCGCCATATTGGTGACTACCCGCACAATACCGGCAAACTGCATCTCTCCTGCACGTCTTTTTTGTGTGCGAGAACTGCTGGCAGTTGGAGCACTGCATCACCGGAGGGATATAGGCTTCTGTCTTTTGGTTGTGGTTTCGAGCGTCAGTCTCTCGGGTCTTGTCGATCCTTCTACCGTGACTATCATCAGATTGGTATCTTTCTTGGCCCAGGTTTTTAGCCTTTCGACCTGCGTGATTTTAAGATTTGTGTTTTCAGCTTGAAGGCGTCTGTGGACGTCGCCTTCGGAACATCTTGTATCCACCCCTCTGATGACCAACTTCTTTGTTGTCTTGTACTTTTCCACCACCACTTTTATTTGGTGGGGCAACTGGATTTCCTTTGGACCGGATTCCAGTTCGATCATCAGCGAGGTTGTTTTGTCTGTGTTGTTGAGAGAAAGCACTACTCCCTTTTCGTGCCTCCCTACTTTGGCGATACCTCTCCGTCCAGTTATCACCTCGAGGATGTTGATCACTTTGTTGTCGGGTAGGGCCCTGAGTGAGACCTCACTTCCTGACGTCTGGGTGATCTTAACAATCCTCTCCTGTATCGTTTCTGAGTTGCTTGTATTTTTAGTGTTTGGTCTTTGTTTCCTTCTACAGGCTTGGTTCGAATCTTGTTCTTGGTTATTCGGTGTGATATCTTGCGTCTGAGCCTTTGAGTTGTCAGCTGTTTTTTCCTCAGGATCAGGAATGGTAGCTTGCTTCTCAGTGGTTTCGATGTCCAGCACGTCTGGAGCTACTTCTACTGTTGCTTCTTGAAGAGCGAGCCTAAGGGACTCGTCTCCGTCTTCAAGTCTTCGAAGTGCATCTAAAATGGTCTCTGCGACATCTTCCTCTTGTACCTGTCTGTGTTGAGGATCTGCCTCTATCACTTCCTTCATAGTGCTTGCAGGTGGGTCGGCTGTCATCTCGGCATCGTGCGGCTTCTCTGTCATAGACCGGGTTACTGCTGACGAGTCGGGTGGGTGCAGCCTGGATAGAAGCGCTTGTTTTCTTTTCTCCAGCTGTCGTAACGCTCTACATATTTCTTTATGTTCTGGGTCTTCTTTATCTAGGCAAGGGGTCGGGCCACTCTGACTCTCAGTCGGGTCGACGCATGTCACAGCTAACTCAGTCGTGTCCGGAGTTATAGAAGGGCCGGTCCCGGCACGAGTACTTGGGGCAGTCTTGCTCTCTGGCTGTCTGTCATTGTTGATTGTGATATTGCGATTACCCTGGCTGTTCTGCGCTGGTGGGCTGGTGTAGACCTTCCTCTTTTTAGCGTGTGGCCTATGTCTGGGCATTTTGACGATAACGCGATCTTATCTCGAGTAGTGGCGTCCTGAAAAGGACGTTGGTGTCTTGTCACGCTTGTTCGATGGTTGTTGATGTTATCCTGAAACCAAGGTTCGTGAAGGTTGTTGTTGATGAACGAAACGTATCGTGCGTCCTTTCAGTTTACGATCCGTTCTTTATAAGACTCTGGCGGACGTATCGGAGAGCACTGACGTCACAGCCTATACTCCGGCTGAAATTTTTTTCCTGAGGCAGCGATTTCACATGATTTGTGCGTTGTCTGAAACTTTCCCTTGTTCATCCTCGGCTTATATATTATCCATACTGTTCCCTCCTATCTTGTTTTATACAGCCGATATATTTCTATCTTCCTATCCATGTACTTTCCCAAACTGTTACTTGTTGATTTTAGTATTTAGAACAGAAGTGGGTTTATAGGCTTTCAGCTTAACTGTGAACAGCCGTAAACGCATTGTTCTCCGTAACTGATAACTTCCTACAGTTTTTCCTTACATACAGTTATGCCCAATCCTCTCCTGGACTAACAGGTGAAATCCTTTTCACAATGATTCCATTATGCTTTTATTTATCATTGCCGATGTCTCATCGACATTTTGTCGATACACCGCCATTTTGTAAGCGACTGGTCCTGTGATAAGCGATCGGTGAATGGTTTGTAAAACTACACGAAGCCGCGTTTGCAATGTATTGAAACCAATTTTGCGATAGCAAATATTAGTATCTACAAGTTAAATATTTAAAACAAAAAAGAAGCAATTTAACGATTTGTATTCATTATCATTTTCATCATCATTTTTCTTTTCGCTCCTTATGGAGCATGGAGCCACCACTGAAGCTGGTCACCTTACAGGAAAGTCAATCTTCGTAACTACACTTTTGTCACTTAGAAAAAGAATCTCAGTGTTAATAATATTTCTCTCGATTAAAATTAATCTTTGACAGATTAATTCAATAACAATCATCATCATCTCAACCCGTAACCCGTCATGGGTCGTAGGGGTGCCATGGTGGAAGCACCAGCAGACAGGGTCCTCCACTGTTCTCTATCTTTGGCAACGCGTACAAGTATGGAAAAACCGTGCCCTGCCCATTCTTTGATGTTATCAGCCCAGGATTTTCTTTGCCTTCCTTTTCTCCGTTTACCTTCGACTGTTCCCTGGAAAATCGTTTTCGAAAGGGAGTCATGACGAGTTACATGCCCAAACCAGGCAAGCTTTCGACGTTTCACTACTGACAAAAGTGGTTCTTGGTGGCCTGCATAGGTGTTTATTTTCTCTCTAACATAGACATTTGTTTTGTGCTCTTTATAGCAAATGCGCAAAATTCTTTCATAACATTTATACTCGAAAGCCTGAATCCTTCGCTCCGTATCTGCAGTGAGTGTCCAGCCCTCACACCCATACAAGAGAATAGATAATACAAGTGATTTGTATAATTTGATCTTCACAGGAAAACTGATGTTACTTTTCCAGATCACATTCAGCCTTGTCATGGCAGCTGAGGCCATCTCAAGTCTTGTCTTGATTTCTTTACTTAATCTTCCACCACTACATATAGTGGATCCCAGATATTTAAAGGTGTTAACTTCTTCTAACGTTTGCCCATTTAACGTAATGTTGGTCGGAACATATTTCTTATGGCTATTCACCAATATCTTGCTTTTTTCTATATTAATTTCCATCCCATACGTTCTTGTTACTTTCTCCAGTCTAGAGGTAAGGTCTTGAAGTTCTGATTCTGTTCCAGCTATAAGATCGATATCATCAGAAAAACTTTGATTGCAAAGAGGTCGGCCTCCAATCGATATGGTTGTTTTATAATCGAAGAGAGCCTCCTGCATAATATGTTCTAGATATATATTAAAGAGCACTGGGGACAGGATACATCCCTGACGAACTCCTACAGTTGTTTTGAAAAATTCTCCAATGTCATTGCTTGCAAAAACAGCACTGCTTGTGTCCTTGTATAGTGCTTCAATGATATCTATGATGTTGGTATCAAAATTGAATTTTCTCATTATTTGCCATAAGCCTTCATGCCAGACTCGATCGAAGGCTTTTGTGAAATCGATGAAGTTATGGTATAAATCACCAACGGGCTGATCACCCGTTTGCCAGTCACTTCGATTACGGAAACAACAGCAAATGGATTGATTTGCTGTTGCCCTAAAGACGCCAATAGGCGTGATGGGAAACAATGGCAAAGAAAACCTATCTGCTGTTGCCCTAAGACGCCACTAGGCGTAATGGCCACTGACTGCTTTGACGGTCGGTGGCTAAGGAGGGAAGAAGAAGAAGAAGATGGTATAAATCGTGTTGATGCTGGAGATGTTTTTCGATCAGTAATCTAATATTGAAAATTTGTTCTGAGGTACTTCAATAACAATGTCTCCTGACAAATCAAAACGGAATGTAACATGTTATCAACATGACGTGGTATTTGCTTCGAGACTTCAAATGATGTACTTAGAATAACAGTAAACGTGTGTACAACTTTGTATTTTTACGAAAATCATTATCATCATCATCATTTCCATGTTTGATCCCTATGGAGCATGGAGCCACCACTGAAGCTGGTCCCCTTGCAGGAAGCCTGCCTGAAGCATTCAAATGCTCTTGCAGCAATGTTTTCTGTAGCAATTTGTTTTACATGATGAGGTTGATAGTCTCATACACAACGTCACATTAGTCGCCATCTACGACATGCATGACGGAGCAGAAGGTCTATTCTTTCTCCATCTCGTTAGAGCCACCCGCGGACTACACAGGGCCCGATTTGTATTAAACTAGTGATAATATTCAGATCTGCTACTTCGTGTTTCTCAGAATAAACAGCGTGAAATTTTCAACAGAACATAGAGTAATGTAAAGTCGTTTGATTATCGATGGCAGTTCTGTTTAATTTTCTCTTTAATACCATTAAATACAAATAAGACATCTTCACGTACCATTAAATAAAAGCCACACAATTACACGTACGACCAAATACAAACGACATATCTACACGTACCACTAAAAACAAACACCTTGTCTACGTGTACCACAATATTCAAGAAAGGTAGCTACATCTATCACTAGATACAAAAACTTCGTTTACGAGTTCCAATACCTTTACGTTTTTGGATAAATAACAAACGATAATAGGTAATAACAGAAATCCGTAAGAAAGAAGAGTGTAAGAAAGAAAGAAGGACAAATGGATGTGAAAAATTGTAACTCTAATCCATTTTGAAGAGCAGACGGAGGAAACTAATTTTATTGCAGTAGGAAAGGATGGTTAAACTAGTAGTTTGATTCAGTTGCGCTATCGCAACAGAAACTTGGTCAAAGTCATTTACGTCTTGACACAAACTGGACGTGAGGAAGTGTCAGAAAGTTTCACAAGTTCCCCGCTTATTGGACAGTACAGGGTTGTACTAACACTTGTCAGTTTGCACATATTCAAGTGAATCGTGGCGAAGTACCTGAAGACAAGTCAGATGTGTTTGCAGAATGACAAGTTCTGATAAAACTGATGGTTCCACGCCTTGGCAAAATTTTCTCATTCAACAAGAAGTAAACAATTAGTACTGCATTTAACACCAAGATATGGGACAAAAATTAGTAACGATATACGAGTAGATACACTGCGCTAAAAACATGACAACTTTGCACGGGGAGAAAAGGGGAACCGCTTTTGCAGAAAAAAGAAGGCTGTGAAATATATTTGAGGATAACCTTGTTTAGACATCGAATTTCCTCGTTTTATCGGGAGTTATTTGGCAGAAATGTACCAAACTGATGCGAATGTTTGTAACAAAAGAGGGGGCCGCGCTGGGGTAGTGGGAGAGTCGTATGCGGTCCGAAGGCCCCGTTTTTTAAAATGCCAGATCTACACAAACCACTAAATAATAAACATGACATCTAAAGCGTTCTCATAATGCAAGCAAGACATCTACACACACCACTATATATTGAACATTCGAAACCACGAGAAAGCTGACCACATACAGAATGTGTTATTGCATCGTTGGTTGACAATTAATGATTTATGGAACCTTCCGTTTCTAAAAAAAAAAAAAAAAAAAAAAAAACTGTTTACATTAGACATTAGTATTATATTGTTATTTACATAATTCTGTTTTATGATCTTCTATTGTAAATATAAACGTTTACAATATCAATAATTTATTTGTTATTAAAATAAATGCAACGACCAAGAAAAGTAAGCTTATGCCCATTACAGCAACCGAGGTCGTCATGGAAACGACTGATAGATCCCTGGACAATCACTCGCTGATGAACTAAAACGCTTACGCAGAAACAATACAATTCAGTGGCGTATTTTTTTTAAAGCAAGTTTGTATAACGAGCAAACAACCCGACTTGTTAAACAACGTAACTGCATATAAGATTTCAACTGGACTCAGCTGCTAATGTGATTGAACGAGGATTGAATTTACTTATTCTGTAACACCTTGTTGATGGGGCATCACTGACGATTCTCCCTTAACTATTAGGCACCACTTTTATCAATCAACTAAGTATGTTTAGCTCCGGGGAAGGTAGATTTGAGAATGGAATCAGAACAGGGGGAAGACAGCCGATAGCATAGTATGGCGCTCTCTCTTCCAAACCTCTACACCTCACGGTAGAAGAGGAACGACTAAGTAAGAAGGTAGATTTGTCCATTCTTTTATGTTTTCAGTTCATTTCTTTTTCTGTTTACTTTCGCGTAGTACTTTTTCCTAGTACTGTGCAATGAAGAAAAATCGATGGTAGCCCATGTAATATTTATTTTCGGTCATACCACATCAGCTTCCGTCTCTTTATTGTTGTGACAAGTCTTCATATGGACCTACAGCACTTCTATCCGCGTTTCCTATCTATTCATTTAGTGTACAACCCAATAGTGTGCCCAAGCTCGCGAAAAGAACAGTTGGGCGACTGCAGCTGAGGTTCTAAGATGTGTGCAAGAGAGACACGAGGGCACTGGACATAAATCCAGCAACCTGGGAGGATGAAGCTGCCGATGGCACCAAGTGGCGATGCTATCTATGGTGCCACCTCAGATTGGGCAAAAAGAAGCTCTCACAGCAAGCAGAAGAGAGGAGAAAACATCAAAATTCCTTTCGACGTTTTTTCCTCTCTTCAGGAAAATAAGCAACTCAGGACTGTCACCTCAGTGGCGCATTCCTATGGTCAGTTATGACTGAAGGGACTATTATTATTATTACAAACCAATAACCTATGTACGATACTCCGAGATCTTTCTATGACATCTCATTTCTAATGATGTATTCTTTTCTCTAAATCTAGTGATAACAGTTTCGCATGTGTACGTTCGTGAAAATCACAAGATAAATAAGACTGATCTAAAGGGAAATAATTTTCAATTTCCATATTGATATACGATCTCATAGGACCACCGTTATGCGCTGTTCTTTTTACAGGCTTTTCTTTAACTTGCAACGTAAGTCACTCTCTTGTCACCTTCAAATCTAGCAATCGATTTTTCAATCTTTTCCAGATGAGCAATAGCTCTCAAACTTGGCATAGTTGTGTATTCCCCATGACAATTCAATAATCAGTCGTAAAAATAATAAAATGAATAAAATTAAACTTAATATTAATTTATTTTGTTTGTATTGTACCATCAGTGAAATGGGCGATAACTGCAAATAATCTAGGTGTATTCCTTCTAACAAGATTGTCTCTCGAGAGAAATATTGAAACTTCTCCCCCCCCCCCTCCTCCCCCCATTCCACACACACACACACTATCGCACGCGCGTGCACAGACATACACACAACTGACAACTACATTTAAAAAATGTAATTTACAACTCTTATCAAAATTAAAAAAAAAAAAAAAAAATTAACTTTCCGTGAAATATACTGAATAATGGAATCCGTCTCCTGTGCTCTGGACTCGTTTATCGCAAACTGATAATGTCATTAGCGGATCAATTACATTTGACTTAAATTTAAAAAAAAAAAAAAACACTAAAAACAAAAAAATGTAAACACAGGCTTTTAATGCACTAAAAAGCCACAAATAATTTTTCAAGAAGTTTATAGCTTGCAGTCAAAAAATGTAACATCAAATTGACAAAAAGCCTGGGGCACTGATCCTCCATGAAATTAGCTTCTGCTTTATACTTCATTACACACTTATGGATAAAATATATGATAAACGCTTAAGCGTCCCACGCTTTTTGTGGAAACATTATTTGTGACTTTTTAGTGCATTAAAAGCCTGTGTTTAAATAATTTTTTAATATATTTTTTATTAGTATTTTTGTTATGGGCCCTGTATCATTTATAACTTCTCATAGGTGTTTAAATTAGAAAAGTTTCTAGCGGATGTTTATTTATCATGATATTTGAACGTGCTCCCTATAGATTATTAGTCATCACTTATGGTATTTTCTTTTTTTTTTAGAAGAAAGAAACCACCAAAAACATTTTGTATTTAATTATATACACACAATATTAATCTGCATATCGAAACTTTGATTCTAACTATCAGTGATACATCTCTTCGGTATGTCATAAGAAGCGACTAATGTGAGGTTGTTTATGAGGTTGGCAAATTCATAATTCAAAACATATTGTTACTGAAACCGCCACTACAAGAGCATATGAAGTGCTTTAATGCACGCTTGTCTACAATGAGGCTAGCTGAAGTAGTGGGCCGTGCTCCGAAAGGAGTGCGGAAAGACAATGGCGATGATAATCTGTTGTAAAATATAATTACCAGGTATTGCGGACAGACACGGGAAAGAACTAAATAAATGGAAGGAACGGATTGTATCACAATTCTCCATTAGTAACTAGTATTATTTAGATCAGGGTTCTCAACCTTATTTTTGTTCATGGCCCCCTTATGAGCCTCATTTACCTTTCAGGCCCCTCTCATTGTCGCTGTTAGCTGGGAAAAAGGTTTTTTACCATCTTACTGTGGCCTCCTATAAATATGGCATAGCCCCCTGGGGGCCATATGACCCACGTTGAAAACCACTGATTTAGATCATCATCCCTTCAGGTTTTAACAGAGGTAAAACAATAACGGAATCACGTATGGACGAAATGCTGCGTTAAATTACATTATTATCCTATATATAAAATCTCAGCTTTTTCTGTCAGTACATAACGCTAAGGGAAGCAACTTTGGTTTAAAGTTAGATATAAGTTGTATAGTTTCCCTTATATGTACTCTCCCGAAAATAGTAACACTTACCAAAGAAGAATGCGCAAATGAAGGTGTACACAAAAATATATTTATAGAATGTGTGATCCCGTATACACACATTTGGATCTTCGCTTCTGCTACGTAGTTCGTATACTGTGGTGATGCACAGTGTTTTTTAAAAAATACCTTTGTTGCCGTTAGGTATTGGTGCTTTTGAATTTAATTCCCGTCTTATGACGGGCTTTTACACTAGTCATATATATATAAAATCCCAGCTTTTTCTGTTAGAAGCCTTCGTAACGCTAAGGAATGCAACAACTTTTTTTGGTTGAAAGTTAGAAATTAATTGTATTGTTTCCCTTATATTTAGGTTTTTTAATGCTCTCCCGAAAATAGTAACAATTACTAAAGAAGAATGCGCAAGGGACGGTGTGCATGCGCCACTAACATCTCTCTGTGAAACGGCATGCATGGTTATACTTTGTACAAAATTATTTGGTTCCCTTATATCTGTGTATTTTTTCATTAAATAAGTATTTAAAATATATTAATATTAAAGCGTGTAAAACTACATTATTAGTAACATTTTATTATTATTCAAGAATGTTACAAAAATATTTATAGAATGTTTGATTCCCTATACACACATTGGGATCCTCGCTGGTGCTACGGAGTTCGTGTTCTGTGGTGATGCACAGGTAGCTTACTTACTAACAGGAAGAAGCAATTCATTTTCTTCTGGCGTGTTACGAGAAGAAGAATGCTGTTGTATATGGTGGCGGCAGGAACGGGGGAATAAAAGGAGACGGGCACGAAAGATAGAAGACACTGAACAGGTTGATTATACTGTATTGACAGAAGTCAACAACACAACAGATAAACAGTACATGAACTGGAGACAGAAAGATGCGGAGATCCATGTTTTAAGTTGTACGTCGCATTGTCTCGATCAAGAAATCATAACAATGTAAAAGTCCAGATTAAAACAACAGAAAATCAAGATGCTCTCCTGTCATGTTCAGACTTTTAACATCAGATGTAAAACAAAAATTTTGGTTTTTTAAAAATGCTTTTGAATAAGTAAAATTGCCGTTAGGTATTGGTGCTTTTGAATTAAAATTCCGTCTTATGACGGGCTTTTACACTGATTTAAGATAGTTTTCTTTATGCTGTGACGTCACCAAGAATTACGCTGGTTTCATGCCAAAGAAAGCGCATCTACTTGGTTGGTTAATAGTTTACTTTGCTCATATAGTGGAACAAGGAGATTTTCTTCAGAATACAGAAATTTGAGTAATGAAAGAAATCAAGGTAATTCGTTGGGGTAAGGAGGGGGATAAGAAAACAAGGAAAAAACGTATTGAGTTTAGTAGCAACTCCCACCAATCTAAACTGATTTCCTACCCTATTTCATTAAGAAAAAGTTTGCTATATGTGATAAAATATTGACTCGTTCTTCAAACAGGAAGTCATATGTGTTAAGATGTCTTACTTGTAACAGAAAGTTAAAATGTAATTACTGATGCATGTTCTTGTGGCACAGGTAAAGTTTGAATTGTGTATGTATTTACAAACCTGTGCATACTTACGGGGGAAAAAAGAAAGCTCTCTTGGCCATTTATAAATGATGGAAACACGATTGTAACATTGTCATCTTAAAAGTGTAAATGCTAAAGCATCTTAGAATAATCAAGCTTTCGTAAACAAAACATTCTAGACAAGAACTAGTAGAAGAAGGTGTAATGATCATGAAGATGATGAAGAAGGATAAAGTGGGAAGATGTGTAAAGGAGACGAAGATGATACAGCCAAAGCATGTCCACTGTACACTGCGGTTTTGTACATGCCTGGACACTGTTTGGAAACCGCATCAAGTGCTCATTAAACTCCTCACTACAGTTTAAACGTCTTGTGGGGGGAAGCGAGGGCTAATGTCCACATATTAGATGATGATGATTTTATGGATGTTCTAAGTGGAAATAGAACTGACGATGTGCTAGGTACATTTCTAAGCTGATGCCATTAACGGATATTATGAAATCAAACATGCGAAATGATATGATAGATGATGATTACATACTACCACAAAGTCAGCATCAGGATTGGCTTGAAGCTGTCCATCGAAAACAAAAGAACGTCAGAAAGTTGACACTCAAGAGCCATGACTCAAATTCACACAAAACTTTATTTAAAAAAAAAAAAAAAAAAAAAAAAAAAAAAACTAGAGAACATAATGGCTGTCCTGAATAGGAATTGAAATCTGATGATCATCTTGAGCCCTTTTGTTTCCATCTACACTGAGACAACTGATCCATATCTTTTAGTTTTACTTAGAATTTGCGATCCCCGACAAGAGAATGCGAGAGAACCTGACTTAAATCCCATACCCCACACGGAGAAGTAAAGCAAGTTTTGACGATCTGAATTTTGCCGAAGCTTGTGTCTCAGTTGTGAGTATATGTTAAAGGTTTGTCAAATTTGTGGGTAACATGAGTGAAATATCGTGTTGCGGTGATTTCTGGAGACAGGGAAATCGAACCCTCAGTTTTATACACACTTTCTTAGAGACGGACAGAGATAAAGTAAGAATAAATAAAAACAGAGAGAGAGGGGGAGAGAAAAGAGAGAGAGAGAGCTCTTGAGTCAGCCAAGAACATTCTCTCTTTACCTTTTCTTGTCTCTGGGTGAGGCGATGATTGAATAATGAATTTGTTATATGATAAAATACTTATAGCAAATCTGAGTCTTCATCCACCAATAGAACTTGACGAGACATTGACAAATGACTTGATAACCACATGGAGAAGACAACTCCATACATAAATGATAATGACGACCATGGAAAGACTTTGAGCGGAAGGTACAGGACAGGAGAACGTAGTACAATTTTTTTGAATACCTATGCTCCCTGAGGAGTTGATGAGTAATGAAGTGGATAGACCAACAATTTTGGGTACATTGAAATTATTCTTTAATTCCTCAGTGTCGTAAATTTATTTTGAGAGAAAAGAGTCGCAGAAATAGTGGTCCGGTTTAGAGTGGAAAATGATGATGGAAAGCTCAGTGATAGAAAATGTAGAGATTTAATAGTTGCTTCACAGCGTGCTGGAGGAGAGTAAAGACAGACTTATTTACGACAATTCGTCTCTCTCAATCTTCTCTTCCGCTCTCCTGGTCAAACAATTATTTGCCAGTTTTTCCAGACACGCATCTGCGCGCACACCGATTTGGTGTTTTTCACACACAGGCGACGTAGATACAAACTATAATAAACGAATAGGGGAAAAGTTGGGCTTTGGGTATATCCAACACACAGAACTAAATGAGTTTATGTGATTTTATTCACTTTAAACATCAATCACTAACAAATATCAGGTATTACATACATTATCATAATAAGTACACAAATGCAAATAACAAGTTTGGGAGGGGTGAAGAAGATTGGTATCGACTAAGCCCTTCCCGCTTATTAGACAAAGATAAACCCAGTCCAGAGATAGATAATATCAGGAACACGGGTACGTTAACCTAACAGTAAAGTTAATTACTCTGAAAAAGGTGTTACAAAGTTAGGTATAGGTGATAGAAAAACTTGTTCTTCCCAGCTGTTCTTCCCTTTACTAAGCAAATTGAAAGGAGGGGGGTTTTAAACAGAGTTAACCAATTATTAACTCCCCCTTAAAGGAACAATGCAGGGAATACAGAAAAATTATATTACTAGGCAAGAAAGTTAACAACAGGGTTACAAAAGGAAAAGATTAAATTTCCTGTCATTCATACACACGCGTGAGGATCCCCATTCATATTCTCACACACTTACCGAATGCAGCCTCAGACGATCCATAAAAGTATATAAAAACAGCAAGTATTCTTCTGACATATGAACTGTCTAGTCCTTCGATGTCCCGCCCCATATGTTTGCGAGGGTTTGTTGGTAACAAATATTCTCACTAATCGCAAGACTTGAAGACTAAGAGTTCTCGTGTTTTTATTATATATAAAAGGAGTCTATGGGATGGCACTAACACAGTTCGGCACAGGGGTGAAAATGAAGTGGTCTCTTTTAATCCTCCGCTATGGTAAAATTCCTTCAATGCGTGATGATAGTTTTGTTAAATCCAATTGAGGAAAAAAAAAACTAGGCTCAGTCACAGTCAGGAAAATAAGTACTCTCTCACAGTAAACAGTAAATAATATCGCTACTGGCGATGATTACCTCCCAGTTTATCTTACAGGTTTGTAAGGGTAATTTGATGATTATTCTTTAAAATGTTCTTGGGTGGGCTTTATTTCATTTAATTCTGACAGCTAGGTCGCAAAAGGACCGCCACAAGATTATTTAAAAAGAAATGTTTCTTCAATATGACTGGAAGTTTATAGGATGATTTCTTTATTTCTTTCTTTATTTAGCTGGGACCGCAGGTACGATCACTCTGTGTGAAAGAAAAAAGACATGTAACATACCAAAAAATCAAGCGCGATAAATTTCCCGTTAAGCCTATAATACACTCGAGTATTTAATTATGTATTTAATAAACACTGCGCGAATTCTAGTGGTTAAAACACACATCTATAAAACTAGGACTTAACTGAATTTATTAATTATAAATTCCTTCGCGACTTTAAAAATTAATTTAAGCATCTATTATCTTTTAAAATCATATAATAGATAGATCATTATATTTAAAACTGGAACTCTTGAGATGGTTTAATTTAATAGATTTAAATTAACACAAAATCCATTGAAATAGAATGACTGAAATAGACCACTGATCACTTTACACAATATATATTACCGCTTTGCACAGAATAGAAATCACTGCAAATATATATATAAAATCCAGGGGAAAATCTATAACAAGATTTCAATAAAGCTAGTGCTTCTGTAAAGGTCTGGCCAGCGAGTGATAACGTGTCTAGTCTTCATGGTCTATTTAGCTAAAATGGAATGTAAGTTGAGTGGGACATGATAAACTTGACAGCTTATTTGATCTCACGAACTTTTGGGGATCTGACCGCCAAATCAAGAGAAGAAGCCGCCCCCTGGTCTTCGTATCTACGCTCGCTGCTGCCCGTTTCGGTTTTCCCCATTTCCTCGGTTCTGCGATTGACACCGAGACGCGAAAATAGCGGCAAGCAACTGCGTCTCGTATCGGGGACCACTACTGTCTTTGATAGCGCCGATAGTCTCCCCTAAAATCCCTCAGTCTGTCTCTTTGATCTCGTGCCGCATACTAAATGAGTTCCGCGCGGTTCGTTCTGGCGAAACGAAAGGTTACAACAAATGTTCAGGGGTTCTAATGTTATGAAAAGCTAAGGGTCCCTTTAATCATCCATCATATCAGGGAAAATTCACTTGTCAAACTAGACGTACGTCACAATCGTCCCCACTTTTAGACATGAAACCATTTTTCATGTTTTCATTTTTGACAATGGAGGTGACCTGATTGGTGATTTTAGGATGAGTGGTATCTTCAGTTTGCTCTTCTTCCTCTGTAGACCAGTTTCTACTCAGGGAATCAGCCCCGACATTCTGTCTTCCTGGAATATATTCCACTTTGAAAGAATAAACGCTTAAAAGGAGGGCCCAACGCATGATCCTTGCGTTAAATTCTTTATTGGCACCAAGAAATGCTAACGGAGCGTGGTCTGTTTGCACCGTGAACGATGTACCATAAAGAAACTCATGATGGCGTCTGATACCGTCAATCAGAGCAAGACATTCCCTTTCAACTACGCTGTAGTTCCGTTCCGCTTTATTTAATTTCCGTCTGCCATAGGCAACTGGAAATAGCATGTTCAGGTCACTGTCATCGGCTTGAAGCAGTGTTGACCCGATGCCCTGACCTGACGCGTCGACTCTCAGTACAAAAGGTTTCTTGAGGTCAGGCAACCTCAAAATGGGGTATGCAGACAACTGTCCTTTCAAAATGCTATACGCGTGTTCGTACTTTTGATCCCATATGACCTTATCAGGACAACCTTTCTTTGTGAGGTCAGTCAGAGGTGCCGTCAGTCCGTTGAAGTTCTGGATGTACTTCTGATAGTATGCACATAGCGATATGAAGGAACGTACGTCTTTCTTCGTTCGGGGTCTTTTTGCTGCCACTATTTTCTCCACGTTCTTCTTAATAGGCCAACTGCATCCGTGAGAAATAGTGTGCCCCAGGAAGTCTAACTGTTCAAACCCGATGAGACATTTGCTAGGTCTGGCTGTGAGACCCGTTTCCTGTAGTCTCATGAGGAGCATAGCAACCGTAGCAATATGTTCTTCATAGGTTTTCGATGCAATTAAGATGTCATCCATGAAATTATGGATATGGGGACTTTGCAAAGGTTGTAGAAGCTTCCTCATCATCCTGGTGAACACTCCTGGTGCGTTATGCAAACCGAACGGCATCACGTTAAATGTGTAATGTCCTTCACTAGTGCTGAAAGCTAACAAAGGTTTAATTTCCTCCTTGACTGGTATTTGATAATAACCTTTGCTGAGGTCAATCTTGGAGAAGATCTTTGCTTTGCTGAGCTTGGTGAACAACTCAGAAACAGTTTGGAGAGGTTCGGGCTGGAATTCCGTTACAGCGTTTAGCAACCTGTAATCAATGCACAGCCGAACTTCCTTATTGGGCTTCTGCAACAGCACTACACTCGAGCTGTAAGGAGATGTAGACTCACTGATAATTCCTGCTTGACGCAGTTTGTCTATTTCTCCGCGAAGTGCATCAGCTTTAGCGTACGGGATAGGGTAAACTCTGGTTTGAACAGGGGTCTCGTTTGTTAATTTCATATCAAATTCAATGAGATTTGTTCGACCAGGTACATCCGTTAAGACTGCGCTGTACTGTTTTAGTAGAGCCCTGGTTTCTGTTTGTTGTTCTGGTGAGAGATTGTCGCCGAACTTGACATCTTTAAAGGATTCTGTGGGTTGCAGTGGATACTCCATGCAACCATCATCATCTTCCTCGTCTTCCGTTGCTATGGCGACAGCCAGGAGATGCTCGGAGGATGGCACCGGTCTTTCCAAATATTTCTTTAGCAGATTTATGTGGAAGACCTTCTCCTTTCCTTTGATGGAGATCTTGTAGTTGGTACGTGAGATCTTTTTAAGGACGGTAAACGGTCCTTGCCATCCGATGCGAAGTTTATTGCTTCCGGTTGGAAGTAGCAATAGGACTTTCTCCCCTGGTTGTAGTTCTCTCTCTTTTGCAGCTTTGTTGTATCTTTTTGTAATTTTAGCGCGGGCTTTCTTAAGGTTGGTAGTAGCTAGATCCCATTCTAGCTTTAGCCTTTCCTTAAGCTCAGATACATACTTGCTTGCAGAGACGACTGTCTCGTCAGCCTTCTGGTCTGTCAGGGACCGAAGTAAGGCTTCTAGTGGCCCCTTAATAGGTCTGCCAAATAAAAGTGTAGCTGGCGCAAAACCTGTAGACGCTTGGGGTACCTCTCGGTAGGCGAATAAGGCAGCCGATATATATTGGTCCCAGTCTTCCGGTTTCTCCTGACCCAGCTTACGTAACATCATGGTGAGGGTACCGTTAAAACGTTCCACGAGCCCATTTCCGGCCGGATGGTAGGGACTAGTGTGGATATGTTTGGCCCTCAAGATCTTAAAGATCTCCTCCATTAACCGGCTACGGAATTGGGATCCATTGTCCGTCAAAACTTGTTGAGGGAATCCCAACCGTGTAAAAATTTGCACAAGGGCTTCTGCGACATGCTTGGAATTAGTGCATGGTAGCGGTACGGCTTCGGCCCACATAGTGCAAGTGTCAACTAAGGTCAGGATGAACCGGTTCCTTCTTTTGGTCTTTTCCAGAGGACCAATAATGTCGACAGCAACCCGTTCAAATGGAGTCCCTACTATTGGCATTTGCCCCATGGGTACTGGGGGTGTCAAGTGCTTGGGTGCTACCCGTTGGCACTGGGCGCAGGATTTCACATACCTGACAATGTCAGAGTTCATTCCTGGCCACCAATAGTGGTTTTTTATTCGCTGAATAGTGGCGTTTTGTCCCATGTGTCCGCTAAAGGGAAGAGAGTGCCCCATTTCTAAGATCTGGTTTCTGTACTGCGTCGGTACTAGGAGCTGGTTATTCCCCGTGTCCGGGTTGCCCGTTCTACGATACAATACACCCTCCTTAGAAAAGATGTCTCCGTTGTGTCTGGGGTCCTTAGCCATGGGCAGTTTTTTAAAGCAGGGCGCCAGAGTAGGGTCCTTTTGTTGCGCCTCCTTCAGTTCATTCGGCAACAAGTTTGGCGCAGGCGCCCTCTCCTTCTTGGCTTGCCCTCTTGTGGTTATCGCTGCCACAATCGGCTCCTTAGGTCTCCCAATGAACACATATCTACATCCCAGGATAACTGGGTAGATCGGATCATCAATTATGGCCGCTTTAATAACTCCTCTGACAAAGTCAGAGTGTATTTCTACCAGTGCGATAGGAAGCGTCCTGGGTGCATCACTCCTGAAAACTCCACTAAGTTTGACGGTTTCCTCTGTCTCCTGACCGGGTTTGACTAGGTGCCTCGCGACAATACAATCAAAACTTATGTCACCGTTTGGTTGTACAGCGTAAAATACTTACTTACTTACTTACTTAGTCGTTCCCCTTCTACCGTGAGGTGTAGAGGTTTGGAAGAGAGAGCGCCAGACCATTCTATCAGCTGTCTTCTTCCTGGCCTGGTTCCATTCTAGTCCTCGGTCCTTCGACGATTGTCTAATGTTGTCCTCCCAGCGGACTCTGGGTCGTCCTGGAGGTCTGGATCCCTGGCTCTTTGTTTCCCATGCTTGTCGTGGTAGCCGATCTTCTCCCATTCTGCAGACATGGCCAAACCATCTTAGTTGGGACTGTTCTATTTGGGTCTGCAGCGGATGGGATTTTAGGCCTTGACGGATCGTCTGGTTGCGGACCATGTCTCTTCTTGTTACTTCAACCACTTTCCTCAGATACCTCATTTCTGAGGTTTGGATCTGGCTTTTGTGGGTTGTAGTCATTGCCCATGACTCGCATCCATATGTCAAGACTGGGACATAGGTGGAGCGGTATACAGCCATCTTCGTTTTCTTACCAACCTCTTTCTTGCTGAGGAATCCACGATTTATGGCCTGAAAAAGTCTCCCAGCCGCTGCTTTCCGAGTGGCCAACTCTTCTTTGATGCCTCCCTTTCGGTCTATAATAGCTCCGAGATATTTAAAGTGGTCGACCTGCTCCAGGACCTGTTCTCCCAACTTAATCTGATGTTTTCTTTCTTCTCGTGATATCACCATGGATTTTGTTTTAGAGCTGCTTATGACCATCCCTCTCTTCTCCAGCTCTTCCTTCCAGACTTGCAGGTTGGATTGGAGATGTGCCTCTGATTTAGCAATCAGGGCAACATCATCAGCAAATGCCAGCTCCGAAATATAGACCTGTCTCATCTTCCAGTACCCCACTGAATACTTTCTTGTTCTCTCCTTACATGCCTTGATGACATCGTCCATAAGGAGTATGAAGAGGTAAGGTGATAGGATATCACCTTGCCTTACACCAGTGGTGGTCCTGAACTCTTCTGACTTATGGTTTGCTGTCCTCACATAATTTCAGCAAGACTTGTAGAAGCTCTGTATAGCATGAATCAGAGGTGCTGGAATATTCTTCCTTGCCAAACAGTCCCAAAGTTTGCTCCAGGGGACCCTGTCAAACGCCTTTTCCAGATCTATGAAACAAAGATGGATCTCACTCTTATACTCAAGGGCCTTTTCACTCAGCTGTCTGAGTGTGAAGATTAGGTCTTGAGTACTTCGGTTTGCTCGGAATCCGCACTGGACCTCATCCAATTGTGGCTCAGCTAGGCGTCGGAGTCTCTGCTCTAGGATTCTAGAGTAGATTTTACCAGGGACACTGAGAAGGGATATGCCTCTATGGTTTCCACATTGTCGATTGTCACCCTTTTTGAAAATTGGTGTTATGATGGCAATCTCCCAATCCTTTGGTATGGTCTTGTTGCACCATGCTGCCTGTAGGACCTTTAAGAGTAATAGGTCGCCTGATGCTCCCATGTACTTAACCATTTCTGGTGTTATACCATCATGCCCTGCTGCTTTGCCCATCTTGATTTTCTCTAGTGCTGCCCTCAGTTCTTCCATCTTTATGTCATCTTCACCATCATTGGTTTCCTCTTCTGTGTCAGTGGTTATCATTTCTGATGCTTCATCATGCTCACCATCCAGGAGTTCTGAGAAATATTCTTTCCATCTTTCCATTACTTCCTTCGGGGCAGTAAGCAATTTGCCTTGCTTGTCCTTTATAAATTTGAGAGGGCATTGTTTTTCTTTCCTCATGTTCTTTAGGGTCTTATAGAACAATTTCTGGTTTTCTTGTGCATCTTTTTCTAGCTTTTCTCCAAATTCTTCCCAGGACTTCTGTTTTGCTGCTAGCACTTTGTTCTTTGCTTCTGTTCTGAGTGTCACATATTCTCTATATTTTTCCATTTGTCCTTTTGTGTTTTTTAGCTCCTAAGTATTGTTTCCATGCCATTTTCTTCTCTCTTATTTTCTCTTTGACTTCCTCTGTCCACCAAGGTGTCCTCTTTCTCTGGTTCCCAAGTCGGACTTCACCGCATGCTTCTGCAGCAGCTGTCTTTATGATATCCTTGAATTTATTCCAGAGGGTTTCCCAGTCATCAGGTCGCTCTTCTGTGTTGCTCACTGCTGTAGCGATAAGCCCCTGATATCTGGTCTTAATTTCTGGCTCTCTCAGCTTGTAGGTCCTAATGCTCATTTCTCCTGCTCGTTTACTTGGTTTCTTGCGTGATGTTGGGCAGTTCCTAGGCTGAGCAACTCTTTCAGTTGTTCGTTTGATTGTTAGCAGGTAGTGATCACTTCCAATCTCTGGCCCCCTCCAGACTCTTGCATCTCGGACATATCTGAATGAGCTTCTCCGAACAATGGCGTAGTCGATCACTGACTTCTCATTCTTGGTTGGTTCACATCTAGTGTATGCATGTATGCGCTTATGGGGGAACTTTGTGTTTGTAATGATCAGATTCTGCTCACTGCAGAATCTAAGGAGTCGCTTTCCATTGTCATTGAGAGTATCTTCTCCATATCTTCCGATAACTCCACCCCATCTAGCATGGTCATTTCCAACTCTGGCATTAAAATCTCCGAGCATAATAACTTCATCTAGGCAGTCATCCACTGTCCTTTGAAGCAGCTCGAAGAATTCCTCCTTGACCTCTGCTCTCTCATCCTCATTTGGCCCATACACTATGACCAGGTTGACTATGGTTTCTCCTTCTTTTAGTTTTACAACCATAATGCGCTCCGAGACAAAGTTCCATCCCTTGATACTACCTTTTTGATTTTGGGCCACAATGCAACCCACGCCCCCTTTAGCTCTTTCAGATATGGGTACACCACTGTAGAGCAACGTGTTGCCATCGAGATCCATGACTCCTTGTCCTGATTTCTTCGTTTCCGTTATAGCCAGGATTTCTAGTTTTGCTTTCCTCATCTCTTCCACCAGCTCCTCTTCCTTCCCATTTATACTTCTTGTGTTCCAAGCTCCATAAGTCGTAGTCCGTAGTCCGTTCCAGTTCGTCGCCTTTAGAATCAGTCCGGTTTTCTCTCTTGTAGTTCGCGTAATCATGATTTAAAGCAAACAGGTGATTGGCCTGTTGTGCCTTTGCATGGTGGAAGGGCTGCCTCCTTACGGCCTCCATGCAGGCCGCCCTCCTCCTTTTTCATCCGGGCTTGGGACCGGCATTGGCGGAGTTCAGCGTAAAATACGCTGCAGTTAAAGTCAGTCGAACAGTTATTTGGTGTTAACAAAATGAAAGAGTATATAAAAATGGGTTAGAAAATCAGAATAATCTAAGTGATAACTTATTTGTTCTTAACATGGGAGATAAAAGAATGAGAATGTGGTGTTTTTTGTCAGGGAGGGAACCTTTTTAGGCCTTAAAGTAATCTAAGTATATATCATTAGAGTTTACCAAATTTGCATATTAGACCAGTTTTAATAGAGATATAGAAGGATTAATGAAACTAAGGTAAAAATCACTAAGGGGAATAACTACGAATATTAGCGCCCTTTACAGGTTTAGTGAGTTAAGAGAACACAGAGCAGAGTAAAACGCACGTGAAAATAGTGACTAGAGGTAAACAGTTATGTAGCACAGTTCCCGGAGCTGACAGCTTAGAATTAAGCGTGCCGATAGGTGAGTGAACTGAACAACGGACCAATCGTATTAACTAAAACAACTTTGGACCATCAGATAGGAAATTGAAGGACGATTGGAGATCAGTCCTACCAGAGAAGTTGACGGAGCAAGTCAAGTTTTGCTGAGCTCTCAAGAAATGTGAAACCTGCGGTATGCAGAAGGGCTACAGAAATAGCTAGATTTAGAATTGCTTAGAAATAGGAATTCAGGAGAACATTTAGAATTGATTAATAATTTGTGTTATCAACCGTAGGATTAGCTTATAGGTGGTGTTAGTAGGACAGTGATAGGTGCTGGACTTCGTTTAAAATGGTAAGAGGAAATTTTGAACTATTTTCTTGACTTTCAGCAAATTTGTCGCAGGCTACGACGCTCGCATTTAAGGGAGCGAGCTAAAGAAGATAATATTGAAGCCAGAGCAATATTAAAGCTTAAAAAGTAAATAACTTTTATTATCAGGTAGCCAGGATGGGCTGTCATACCAAGAAGATGAGGCATTGCCATTAAACGAAATTGTATCGAACTAAGGGATCACAGCACTGAAATTTATGAAACATATTAAGCGCTCTCTCATATAAGAGTAAGTATGAAGACGCCACCACAAGAGAATCATATATAAGAAACATCTCATGCGCTCTCTCATATTAGAGTAAGTATGGTGGAGACCATTTTGGTGTTGGACATTGGTTGATTATTTCAGGTGTAGCTATTGAATTTTATATGCTGCATTTAAAGGAGTTAAACCTAACTTGGTTGAGATTTGATGAGAACATGACTCCAAGGATTTAGAAGAACTGTTGTAGAAAAAAAATGAGAAAAATAGTAGAACTTGAGAAGGAATTTTGGTAGGCCAGGGGTATAATGAAATATGCAAGAGGCTACAGGAGAAACTATATATATAACTATGCTTTGAGAGGTGTGTTTGAATCAAGCGGAAGACTTGAGGACATTGAAATTGTGAACTGTAGCTGATGAATTATGTTGGATGATCATGCATTATCTTATGTAAATAAAAGTTGCTTTTTGAAGTCGAATCACATCACTCCAGTTGCTTTGATGTGAGAAGAGATTAAGGAATGGAGAGATATTAGAATTGAGTATTAGGAAAGATAGAAATAATAGAACACCCTATACGCATCAGTCGCTAGACAACACCAAGGAGGGAAGAACGTGGTCTGGGTTGAGCAAAAGACGAACCTATTCTCATCCAAGAACTACTATCTCTGGCGGAACAAGGGGGCCAGTAAGAGAAACAATCTCACTTGGAGGAAAGAAACAAAGTAAATAATAGATAACTAGGCCTGCCTCAGTCACCTAGTTATAATTAGGATTGGACAGGGACCACCACCACCGCCACTGTGACACATAACTTATTTGGTGCCTTTTGGACCAGTCTTCAAAACCAAGATACCGGCACGGTTACACATAACTTATTTGGCGCCGTGACCACTCCTCCTACAGCGACATGGCCACATCACAAGGAGAGATGGAGTATCAACACCAACAAAACTACAACAACTCACGACGGAATGGTTATAACAAACACTGGGACACTTTGAACAAGAGAGCACAGAGAATAACATTAAGAAATTTTATCAATGAAATTAAAACCAGACCGTTATGGGAGTTTAAAAACATAACATCAAACAACGGTCAAGTTGGCCTCCTCACAACAGAAGATGGATGGAGAGCACACATCGGGCAAATCAAACCAGGGAAGAAACATCACATAATACCAACAAGAACAAATACAAAGATATTAACAGAAATGACAAGTCCACAAGCAGTCCAGAAAAGACAAGTTACTAGAATAGAGCCTCAGACAGAGAATGTCGCAGTACAAACGGATGACAAGTTTAAGAAAAGTCTGATTCCGGTCAGGATAAGGTCAAGACAAGTTACAAATGTCGCAGTACAAACAGATGACTTACCTGATTCGTACAGTATTGAAACGGTCGATAATACAGAAAAGATAACATCTGAAGAAAGTTATATGGAGAATGACAGTGCAGGCATGAAACCAGAAACATTCTTGTCCATGCTATGGAGTCAAGCACAGATGAAGAAAGATAAATGGTGCAGAAAAGTCCAGCAAACAATTACTAATATTTCAGAGCAAAAGACTGCTGATGAGATGCTGAACGGTTTAGTGTCAAAAGGAATCGGTGTTCTACAAGACATAAAGACATTACTTCTTCAGAAAGTACAGTCAAGTCAAATTAACATTCAAGATCAAGTGCAAGATGAGAAACAAGAAGCTGTTACATACAAAGATCCAGAAAGAATTGACCTGAATGTGCAAAGTCATTTACCGACTCTAGAGTTGACCAACGTTCTCTTAGATAGCGGATATTCAAGAGATGATAGCCTTAGTCCACAAAAGAATCAGGAGCAGCTGAAGCAAGTTACAGCATCAGCACAGATAGATTCAGAAAATCCACAAAAGAATCAAGAACAGTTGAAGCAAGTTACAACATCAGCACAGGTGGATAGAAAAAACAAACAAAAGAAAAAGAAGAAAAAAGGAAGAAAAACTCCGCCAATTCAGGAAGTAAAACCATGCACATCTGCTAATGACAATTCAGAGTATTTAAATGAGGCACTTGAAGTAGATGGAAAACCCTCCCTTCTCCAATCAGTTGCAGATCATAAAAGCTCATTAGGCACGTCTTCAGTTCAGGACCTGAAAATATCATCTGTTCCCATAGCTGCCACACAAGAATCATCTGAAGCATCAATGAATCAAGAAGGTGGAGATATCGATCCAGCGTTTGAAGCGTCACAACAAGACATGATCAATGATTATCACCATCGATGTCAGTGGTATAGCAAAATAAGAAGTATAGACTCAGATGAAGTAGCTCTGAAAATGTTGGAGAGATACGAGACAGAGAGGCAGAGAAGAGAGGAGGAGAGAAATAAGTTATATAATTAGAGGTCGCGGTAGCGACATAGAACCTGAGAGGAACTCAGGGAGTGTGAGGAGGGAAGTAATGGAAATTAGAAAGAAACCGAGAGAAACGGTTAATGAAATCGTAAGAAGTGAAGAGGTTGAGAGAAACGCGGGAGAGATACGAGATAGAGAGGTGGAGAGGAAGCAAAGTGTTAATGAAGTCAGAATAGCAGAAGAGACTAAAGATATTGATAAACAGATAGCGTTAGAAACGCTTAGAGCCAAGGAGGCCATGATTATGAAATTTTTGGAGATGAAGTAATGAAGAAAGAGATAGAAGCTATGTGAGGACAATAATAGCACTATACATAAACAAAATGGCGGCGGCAACTTAGTCTTGAGAAGCCTAAGTATAATTGGTCTGTACCGCACAACAGACAACTGAGTACACCTGACTAATAGGATACTGCAGTAGGGGAGAAGAGTGAAGGAAATGTAAGACGTGCATTTAAGGCCGCGGTAGCACGGCAAGAAAATTTTTGTGGAAAAGTCGTGGTGACGACGTAAATAGTAAGTCGTGGTGACGACGGCAGAAATACTACAGACTTAGATTTTTGATGAAGCACCACAAGAAGACAGCAATTATGGAACGAAATAAAGTATCAACTACAACTATCAGCTACAAGTTAATCCTAGCTTATATGATCAAGACGGGACATGGAAGATAATAGACCTTTACAATCAACAAGAAGAAACAGTACAACGGAGTCCAAGCCTTACAGATGAAACAAAGAAGCAAGAAGCACATGAGTCTACCTGCAATACAAAGACAACACATCAATGTTCGCAATGTTAGTCACATGGTCACAACCATCATTCCCTATTCCTTCGTTAATCCCAACATACTCCCTGCAACACCTGTTGCATCCCCAGTGATCATGTGAAGCGAACATGTGATGACAGAAGACGATCACTCACACCTTCAGAAGTATCAGCCGAATTGGAACGTTACAGAAGGAAACAGAAGCCAACCATGACTACCAGCCACGAGTTGACATCAGCCTAGACGATCAAGTCGGGACATTGAAGATGGGAGACCTTTGCAGTCAACGGGAAATGACATACTACAGCGGAGTCGAAGCCTTACAGAAGAAACAAAGAAGCAAGAATCACATAAGAAGTCTGGCCACACTACACAGAGACAACGCATCAGTGTTCGCAATGCTATTCACGTGGTCACAACCATCATTCCCTATCCCTACGTCAGCCATAACATATTCCCTGTGACACCTGTCGCATCCCCAGTGATCATGTGAAGCGAACAGGTGATGACAAGTGACATACAAGCAACAAGATGGAACTATGCAGCAGAACCGGAGCCGTACAGAAGGAAGAATGAGTCAACAACCACTAGCCAAGCTAACCCCAGCTTATATACTACAGTTGGGATGATGAAGATGAGATATCCTTACAACCACAGAGAAACAACAAAACTTATCATCATCATCGAAGACCTACAGCACAGCTTATAAACTTTAGCAACAATATTGCTGACGAGATGGTACTACTTATACAATCAGAACTTGTCAATACATAGCAAAGAAGATGATATTGAAAGAATGGACGACTTTACCAACACCAAACTCAGAATGTATACAACATCAAGTAAACAAGCTATTGTCATACTGACAACCACAACATATTAACTCGTTCGTCCTCATCCTCCTGCAGAGCGACTATAAATAACATCACAACTGATACCAACTTCATCAGTACGACAGTCGTCTCTACAGTAGAGAAATTTACACTGTTGGAGTTTACAAATCAGATCTCCAAATTCATACAAACAGTGTAATCGCCGTAAAGTACTTCCCCAGCATATAGTACTAATTCACAGCACTTCCCCAGCTATAGTGCTTAATCAAGGTACCCCAATCAACGGTATCCAACGATTAGTTAGCTAATAATATCTGGTAGTGGTTAACATAGTGGTTAGTGGTAGTTCGAGTTACACTTACACTTTTACACTACACACTAGCCTTGTGAACAGAAGTGTAGAACTTTGCAAAGAAACTTAACTGTGTAGTGCATTAACTTATGAAAGCACATTCATCACATAAACGGGAAACATTATATGTAGTGATAAGACTTCGATCACATGCACATGAGTGATAGCTACTGTACTCTCGCGATATTCAGAGTGATAGTGAAATAGTTTATACAAGAGACCAACGTAACTGAGAAGTTAGATTAAACAATGAATTATTTCATAAAACAATCGAATAATATTTCAAGAAAGATACAGATTTCTAAGAGACAATAATACGCTTCTTCACAAGATGAGACTTATCAAGACTTAGGTTAAAAAAATTTTCATGTTAATTTGCAATGTCCATGTTTTTCAGAGGTATACTTTCTCCACCACTAGGCATAGAGGGCAACAAGAAAAAAAAAAGAAATGTCACAGTCCAAGCCAGGGTGTTGCAGCAGTGGAAGAAAAAAAAAGAAAAAAAGAAAAATACCCTACTCCCTCAGAGCTGCGCACATTAGTCGGTAGATAAAGGGCCTCATTCCACATGACAGTGTTTATACAGGTGACTTCGAGATGAGATGTCTCCACAAGTGATATTAAATACAGGTTGGGTAAGATGCAACACAGATGACCCTTACATGGGCATGTCCGCATTGAGTTGAGGCATTTTGGTCTTGAATTTTGGTTAAATCCGACATACAGGGGTATATGTATATAGTAACAGACTGAGCTTACGGTTTCGACAGATGCATCAAAGGCTAGCATCAGCCGAGCACATCCTGCTCTGACAATAGTGACTTAGGTCTTTTACTATCGCCCCAAGACAGATGGTAAGATTTCGCGTGATTAGTTGCATACATGACTGGTAATTCGACTGGTGCATCAAAGGCTAGAATCAGTCGAGCACATCACATCCTGACGTAGTAACACATATTTCTTGCTGTCACTTTGGGGATGTTTAGTTAAATGCATGCTTGGTGACGCTATATATGTTATATTTCTACTACTCTGCCTATCTGACCGGTGCAATGAATACTGACATTGACGGCAGATATATAAGACATATTAAGGACTGACAAACCTCTGTTTCCAGAGGCAGTACCATGTCGCCCATATATATATGTATATATAAAAAATGTATAATGTTAACGAGAAGTTTACAATGTTTTTGTTTACGTGTTTTGTTATTGAGATGCTAGAATAGACATATATAATCTTAAGAGTGTGACAAACTACAATAACTACACATAGTCTTGGGAAACTTAATAGACTTCTTCCCAAGGTACAAGATGTAGCATACTACATGATCAACACTGACATTGAAAAAAAAATGTATAGTACCTTAAGTGCATGTTAATTGCTATAATGTACCTATCTCAGGCATAGAGGTGTTCAGGAATAGGAAAAAAAAAAGAGAACAGAGATGAGAAATGATCCAGACTTAGTCATATGGAGTCTTACTCATGGACTTAAGCAAATATTACACTGAGGATGAATGTCCATATATATATTTTTATAGCACTGGTTATGTAGAGATACAAGGGATAAAACTTGGTTGCATTATTGGGTACTACTTGTTTGAGAGATGATGGTAATGAATTAAGTAAATACAATGTTCATTTATGCCTTTTATACATTCATGTAAAGAGATTTTATGTTGAAGTAGTAATTAAGGAGATGCTCTAGTTGTAGCATTGATATTAGGTTTATAATATAGTCTCACTATTACGATTTAATTTGCTTGTAATTTCGAGTCGTCTATGGTAATAGTATTAGAGATGTTAGTGGGGTAAATAGATAATAGTTTTTTTGATAGAACACAAATGTTTCCCTGCGGGATACATTTGAACGGCCCCGGGACGGATATGACACCGGGCGGTTGTACAGTGTACAATACACTGAAAGATTAAGTCAGTCGAACAGTTATTTGGTGTTAACAAAATGAAAGAGTATATAAAAATGGGTTAGAAAATCAGAATAATCTAAGTGATAACTTATTTGTTCTTAACATGGGAGATAAAAGAATGTAAATGTAGTGTTTTTTGTAAGGGAGGGAACCTTTTTAGACCTTAAAGTAATCTAAGTATATATCATTAGAGTTTACCAAATTTGCATATTAGACCAGTTTTAATAGAGATATAGAAGGATTAATGAAACTAAGGTAAAAATCACTAAGGGGAATAACTACGAATATTAGCGCCCTTTACAGGTTTAGTGAGTTAAGAGAACACAGAGCAGAGTAAAACGCACGTGAAAATAGTGACTAGAGGTAAACAGTTATGTAGCACAGTTCACGGAGCTGACAGCTTAGAATTAAGCGTGCCGATAGGTGAGTGAACTGAACAACGGACCAATCGTATTAACTAAAACAACTTTGGACCATCAGATAGGAAATTGAAGGACGATTGGAGATCAGTCCTACCAGAGAAGTTGACGGAGCAAGTCAAGTTTTGCTGAGCTCTCAAGAAATGTGAAACCTGCGGTATGCAGAAGGGCTACAGAAATAGCTAGATTTAGAATTGCTTAGAAATAGGAATTCAGGAGAACATTTAGAATTGATTAATAATTTGTGTGATCAACCGTAGGATTAGCTTATAGGTGGTGTTAGTAGGACAGTGATAGGTGCTGGACTTCGTTTAAAATGGTAAGAGGAAAATTTTGAACTATTTTCTTGACTTTCAGCAAATTTGTCGCAAGCTAACGACGCTCGCATTTAAGGGAGCGAGCTAAAGAAGATAATATTGAAGCCAAGGCAATATTAAAGCTTAAAAAGTAAATAACTTTTATTATCAGGTAGCCAGGATGGGCTGTCATACCAAGAAGATGAGGCATTGCCATTAAACGAAATTGTATCGAACTAAGGGATCACAGCACTGAAATTTATGAAACATATTAAGCGCTCTCTCATATAAGAGTAAGTATGAAGACGCCACCACAAGAGAATCATATATAAGAAACATCTCATGCGCTCTCTCATATTAGAGTAAGTATGGTGGAAGACCATTTTGGTGTTGGACATTGGTTGATTATTTGAGGTGTAGCTATTGAATTTTATATGCTGCATTTAAAGGAGTTAAACCTAACTTGGTTGAGATTGGGTGAGAACATGACTCCAAGGATTTAGAAGAACTGTTGTAGAAAAAAATGAGAAAAATAGTAGAACTTGAGAAGGAATTTTGGTAGGCCAGGGTATAATGAAATATGCAAGAGGCTACAGGAGAAACTATATATAACTATGCTTTGAGAGGTGTGTTTGAATCAAGCGGAAGACTTGAGGACATTGAAATTGTGAACTGTAGCTGATGAATTATGTTGGATGATCATGCATTATCTTATGTAAATAAAAGTTGCTTTTTGAAGTCGAATCACATCACTCCAGTTGCTTTGATGTGAGAAGAGATTAAGGAATGGAGAGATATTAGAATTGAGTATTAGGAAAGATAGAAATAATAGAACACCCTATACGCATCAGTCGCTAGACAACACCAAGGAGGGAAGAACGTGGTCTGGGTTGAGCAAAAGACGAACCTATTCTCTTCCAAGAACTACTATCTCTGGCGGAACAAGGGGGCCAGTAAGAGAAACAATCTCACTTGGAGGAAAGAAACAAAGTAAATAATAGATAACTAGGCCTGCCTCAGTCACCTAGTTATAATTAGGATTGGACAGGGACCACCACCACCGCCACTGTGACACATAACTTATTTGGTGCCTTTTGGACCAGTCTTCAAAACCAAGATACCGGCACGGTTACACATAACTTATTTGGCGCCGTGACCACTCCTCCTACAGCGACATGGCCACATCACAAGGAGAGATGGAGTATCAACACCAACAAAACTACAACAACTCACGACGGAATGGTTATAACAAACACTGGGACACTTTGAACAAGAGAGCACAGAGAATAACATTAAGAAATTTTATCAATGAAATTAAAACCAGACCGTTATGGGAGTTTAAAAACATAACATCAAACAACGGTCAAGTTGGCCTCCTCACAACAGAAGATGGATGGAGAGCACACATCGGGCAAATCAAACCAGGGAAGAAACATCACAGAATACCAACAAGAACAAATACAAAGATATTAACAGAAATGACAAGTCCACAAGCAGTCCAGAAAAGACAAGTTACTAGAATAGAGCCTCAGACAGAGAATGTCGCAGTACAAACGGATGACAAGTTTAAGAAAAGTCTGATTCCGGTCAGGATAAGGTCAAGACAAGTTACAAATGTCGCAGTACAAACAGATGACTTACCTGATTCGTACAGTATTGAAACGGTCGATAATACAGAAAAGATAACATCTGAAGAAAGTTATATGGAGAATGACAGTGCAGGCATGAAACCAGAAACATTCTTGTCCATGCTATGGAGTCAAGCACAGATGAAGAAAGATAAACGGTGCAGAAAAGTCCAGCAAACAATTACTAATATTTCAGAGCAAAAGACTGCTGATGAGATGCTGAACAGTTTAGTGTCAAAAGGAATCGGTGTTCTACAAGACATAAAGACATTACTTCTTCAGAAAGTACAGTCAAGTCAAATTAACATTCAAGATCTTAGAATAAAAGTAAACGTCTGTACAACTTTATATTTGTACGAAAATCATCATCATCATAATTTCCCTTTCTGATCCCTAAGCCACCACTGGAGCTGTCATCTGGCAGGAAGCCTGTACCAAGCATGCGCACGCTCTTGCAGTCGTGGTTTCCATAGCAATTTTTTTACATGATGAGTTTGCCAACTTCATGCACAACCTCATAAAATCGCACAAGGAAGCAGTAGTCGGGCTATTTCGTGGTCTGTTATTTCTCCTGTCAAAATCCGATGTTCTGCAGCGCTCGTGATGTTTTGGCTTCTTCTTCTCCACAATGACAAATTTCCCCCTAAATCAGGCAATGTAGTGCCAGTAATGAATATAACGTTGGCACAATTCTCTACCAGTATACGATAATTGTATCATGGATGATGTGGTTGACAATTCGTAGACAAGAATACCCACAAGGCGATATGTCAAAGTTTTAAGCCAGCAAGGAAGATACTAAGACATTTAAATGCTCCTGTGTCGTGAAGTAACGTCTGTATCACAACACGAATTCTAAGTAACTCTGATCACACAGTGCGCCATACATTGTAGAACTGCAAGATACCCAGTACAATCAGAACGCTCCGTTATGCAGTGTTTACTACAGTCTTGGATAATAAAAATGGAAGTCCAATCTGTGCAACCTAGTGTCGGAAGACAATTTACTACATCAGTATGAAAGAAGTACCACATGGAAGAAGTATACAAATCGATACTGGTAATGTTGCTCTACCCGTAGGTACAATAACTTTTATAAATACTAATATAGGACGGGAGAAACCTCTGGTTGAATGCATTTGAAGCTTCAGGTTAGTCCTTAATTTAGCTGTTTAAATTATGCATAGAAATATATGCACTTATGAGACTAAAAGATTATAAGATAGATATATAAAGAATAATTCAGGGTATAATTTAAGCTTTGGATGAATAAAATCGCTCCAGGAATAACGGAGATAATAATAAAAGTAGTTTTCCTGATTTGAACGATAGGCAAATTTTACCAATATTTTCGGACCTTGAAAAACATTAGTAGGGAATACCACCTCGGACGGTCGAGGTCACTCTATAAATAGTGCGTGCCTAATAGAATCAGGTCAGTCACAATATTTGAATCGACAGCGAGCGGCAAAAGAAAGCCTGTGTTAATGCAAGTGTTTTGCCTTCTGTACCTGAAAGCAGATCTTAACCAACCATTAACGGCTCGTCTGTGTGTATACCTGAGGGTAAGAACGAATCTATATATATATATATATATATATATATATATATATATATATATATATATATATATATATATATATATATATATATATATATATGTATGTATATAATTATGCGTAATTATAGTGATTAATGCACCTGTACGATAAGAAGTGTATAGATGTGTTAGAAAATTTACAGTGTGTCGCTGGTGAAACTTACAGGTTTGTGTGTAATTCTAGAGGCAAAGCCAGCCTTCGGAAATATTCAAAAATATTGAGAATGATGGCAAAGTGTGTCTGTAGGTTTGGGAACGTGTTTAAAGAAGTATTTCTTAAATGGAATGACACACATACCAGGAACATAAGGAAGGATGAAAGGAATTGGATCACTGTATAGTTTGATATGTTACTTAGTAGTTTTATTCACGACCAAATTATTGTATGGAGGCAGATCATGGGAAACGACTTATAATTAAGGATGTAGAAGACAATTATGATCACAGTGAATTGAATTGATTGATGCTACTATACTATATCTTGTGCATCTGCTGGCACTCTAATCGGAAACTGTCTATCGTCCCCATCGGATGTCATAGAGGGATATTGGTAGAAAAATACAGGGATTGCGTTTAACTTCGTTTCAGGTTTTATCCTGTAATCTACTACAAATATAAGAGGCATCTATTACTGAGGTTACGACGGATGCAGTGCCGGTCTATGTTAGAGGGCCAGACATCGCGAGTATACCAGTTGGAAGAATTTCAGCCGACAATTCTCTCCAGTATCAGAGGGAGCCATCTTCTGTGACTAAGATAAGCTGCCCACAAAGGCAACTGTGTAGCATATACCTGTTCACCAAAACTAAAACCAAACCAGTTTGTGATGAATCTAGCAATATAGCTCTTCAATTAGACTGTGAGAATAACACTAGTAATTATTCAGGGACAGATCAACCAAGCAAGACTGTCTCCATATTGATAGACAACTTAACACAGAGAAAGACTTTGTTGAACATTTTTATTATTTATTTACTGTTGTAACATGAGTTCTTTTAAAACTTTTCAAACAGAAAAGAATAAATGTACAAATAAATTGTAAATATTTACCAGCAGACTTACTTAAATTCTTTAAGCTAAGTTTTATTCCTTGTTGGTGAATTTAATTAAATAATTACCCCTAGCAGAGTTAAAAATATTAATAATAATTACCATATTAACAGAGTGGGATCTGGAGAGGTAGCACATAAGGACTCAGAGTACTACATTACCATCTTCTCTGGGAACTTATACAGCTTGACCCCACCTTTGTTGTCTATACACCTTTACTCTTTTCAGAGAAAGAGGTATTACTGATAAGACCAGACTCTTATCTGGCACTATCCTGGTATCATCTGATACACCTTTATATCCAGGTTACCTTATTACATTCTATACTATCTGAGCCTCTCGCGACATCCTGTACAAATAAAAAGACCGACCTTCTCAACAGCGCACCAGCATATGTGATGAAACTAGTTCCATGAAACTTTGCATGATAAGAACTTCAGCATTCACATATGTACATGGGACCCAAAGATGCAGCAATAGAGAATGCAGTCAGCGACCCATAGCTTGACTGCTTGCGTCAGGGTCAGCGAACCAGAGCTGACTAAGACCCTATTCCACCACCACGTGGTGGACCTGGAAATAAGCTGCATCACTGCAGTCTGGCTGAGAGAGTAGGGATCGAAAAGGGAAGGCAAACCCGGTCACAAAAAATGTCGTGCTGAAGTCGGATGTGTCGGCCGAAAGGCGCAGATATCGCAGCTCCGGTGTAAACAGACACAACGCAACCAACGTCCTTTTCAGGACGAACGAGGAAGAAGGAAGAAGAAGACATGTACATCGTTATTCTTCACAGGACCGGACACATTATAGCATGAACTACGTCACTGACAACCTCAAACCGCTGCCCCAGTTCTTCTACGCAGATCTACGCGTAGACGTCAGTCACCAGAAAGACACCAGTCTTAGGACATCATATTTAAGTTTTTAATTTAAGAGACATTGCTTTAATTAAGGAGTCGTCTACATATGACGTCACGTAGTGAAACAAAGAAAGGGAGGGGTTGGGGGGTGGGGTGTGATGAGTTACTGTTATTTTAATTTTCAACTCGCCCCATTTTTTTGTTCCATTTTATTATTTTGGTTCTTTAATTATTCTTAGGCGTTCGAGTTCGTTATTTATTAATGCTGGGTTATTCTTTATGGCGTTAGGATTACTCAGACAACCTTCACCAACCCTTTTATTTGTGGGGATGGGAGAAATCCCCTACCCAGGTTGTAACGCGGAACCAGTGATTCATTCTGGTAGATAGGAGGTCAGTAGCGTTACAAAATATTATGTTTAATGTCGGCGAGCGAGCACAAATAACTTTGCGATTGCTCGGTTGACGAGGAGTCAGAGGTTAAGATTATGTTATGATTGGGTGGGTTCGATTTGGGAGATGATGCCAGACGCAATGACTCACCGCGTCTGTCTTGCATCAGGCTATTAGCAATATATATAGTGAGCGCCAAAGTTAGCTAGCGCTCACAAGTCCAAGAATTTTGTGCCGTGAATAAGCGCCATTGCAGTCTGCCCGGTTCGTGGAAATTTTGTAAAGTTGGGTATGTTCATAAATAAATAGTTGTGTAGGAAGTTTTTTCTACAGGATTTTAGCACGTTAGAGTAAGCTTTCTTCTGGGATTAAATTTAATTTTTATTAGTCAGGAGTTGCCATCAATTGCTGACTTATATAAAAACACGAGACATCAGTGTAATTGAAGAAAACTGGGTATGCGCTTTGTACCTGGCGCCCAGTTACGTCTGCAACACTGAGAGGAATTAGAAGTTCTCTTGACGTGAGGAAACCTATACCTCCGCGGGGGACTTGCCTCTAAATAGGAGCTCTTAGCTCGTAAAGGCCCAATACCAAAACAGGCTACGTTGCCTGGTGTTGTTCACATACTGCCACAATAATGCAGTAGGCCTAAACCCGAAGCGGGTTAACTCGTCGGTTTGAAGAACTGAGTGTCATCAGCAGTGATACAATCTACAGCCTTAGGCAACTAAATATAGATATATTCACCAAGGGCCCCTTCATCAGTATTTGGGAGAGGAGACAGGGAGAGCATGCCTCTCTAAATGCTAACAGGAGGAGGCGCGTGACGAGAAGCAACTCATCGGAACCTCAGACGAAGACGATAGCGTCAGATAAGACACTGAACAGAAACAGAGGAGAGAGAGGGGAGTTTAGCGGTTTCCTCAGGAACAGTAGGGTTAGATAGAAATACTTAGAGGACAGCTTCTGAGGTAGTGCTGCAGAATCCATTAGCGTAGCATTTCTTTGTGGTGTATTAGTTAGGTGTGCTGGACCGCCTAGAGCGCCTTTGAGACATTGTAGTCATTTAGTTTAAAACTTTTCAGCGGGTCTGTGTGTTTAGTTAGTAACAATAGTGTAGTCAGGAGTGGTGGCTCTTACTTAGAGACCCTCGCCAATTATATTTCTTTATCCTTAGTTGTTTTCGTGCAGGTGTGAAAGAGAGCGTGGTAATTTATATTGTGTCTTTTACATGATTTGTTCTTTTATTTTTCCAGGTTGTGCGAACTCGCACGCTATTTTTGTTCGCTGTGGTATTGATTTGTTGTTTAATAAACTATAAAATGTACACTGGATCAGTTTATCTTTAACTATACTGTACTTGTATGCGTTGACTGTATAGTGGTGTTTGTGGATAACTTAGTGTAACCTTATCTCCTTTCTGGTAGTCAGAGGTGGTGAGACAGTAGCTAGTAAATAAGTCACAAGTGGCGAGGGAGAGTCAATCTAGGTTCTCACCCTTGAAGCTATAAGTCTCATCCTTCCACATTCACTCTAATTCTCATCTTAATCTATCTTCTCAGACTTTCCTCAAAACTGGTGTCTTGTCTCTGTACTCAGACATACTCTAATTAAGCCACTCTATGACAGGGGAGGGGTGGTCACAATTTTGTGACGTCGTGTGATGATAGAGGGAGAGAGGGTATTGGAGCAATGTGACGGCACACACAAATATAAGAGGCATTCACGTCTCTTACATCTTCTATAACCTATATTTTTTAACGTCTGTCGGTTTGTCCCCTACAGAAACAGGGGACGCAATGTGCTTTTGGTAATGAAAGTTAGATATTAACTGTATTGTGTCCCTTAACATTAATTTTGGATCAATATATCAATGGATTTCAATTTTTTTTAAAAATATTCATCAATGGTCGCAATTTTTTTGGTTCGTCAACTTTTAGAGTCTTCATTATCGCACATAGCAAGAAACATCAGCTGCTATTCTACTTGGAACCTTTGAGTAACACTAAGGATGAAATTCAGAGATGATCTTACAGAAGAAGTTAAACATCAGGCTCAGTTAATACAAGTATACAGTAAGTAAATAAATTAAGAAGCTGCTGTAAAACTGGTAAGAAAATATTTATATAAATATATAAACAACTAAATCGGTATTGAATCAGTTTTACAAATTAACGGTTCCTTGTTTCCTGTGTGAACCGTTAATTTGTAAAACTGATCCAATGCCGTTTTATTTGTTTATATATATAGAGGTATGGTGGAGGACATGATTGAGTTAGATGGGCTGGAGGTGAAATGTATAGTGGAGGAAATGATTGGGGGTAGATGTCCTAGGAGTGAGAGGTATAGTGAAGGGCATAATTGGAGTACATATGCCGGAGGTGGGAGGTACAATGGAGGACATGACTGGAGTACATGTGCTGGAGGTAAGAGGAACAATGGAGGACATGACTGGAGTAGGTATGCTAGGAGTGAGAGGTGTCGTGGAGGACATGATTGGAGTTGATATGCTGGAGGTGAAAGGTACAATGGCGGACATGATTGAAGTATATGCGCTCGAGGTGAGAGGTATGGTGGAAGACATGATTGGAGTAGATGTGCTGTATGTGAGAAGTATGACGGAGGACATGATTATAGTAAATGTGCTGATGATGAGAGGTATAGAGGAGGGCATGATTGAATTTGATGTTGTCGTGGGAGGTACACTGGAGAACATGATTGGAGCAGATATGCTGGAGAATAGATGTATAGTTGTCATTAAGTTAATCCAAGAATTAACCTTGGAGGGTTGGTCCTAGTTGCTCAGGTAATAATGGTGGCTCAGGAGTACCGCAATGTGATGAGTTTTTTTGAATTATTCAGTCAATCAGCCTGTCAATTCACTCACTTTGCCTACCTCGGTTTTTGTCTACGCCCTATTTTAATTTTCTTGACACTTTAGCGGGGCTCTCAGGGAGTAAACATTTGAGGCCCAGCCGCGCCGTAGAAATTTCCGATTCAACTGAGAGCCAAGAACTTTTATCCTGTCGCGTCGAGGAAACAGCGAAGTTTCCGATACCTTTGTCATGGGTCATCTGCACGACTTCAGAAGCACAACTGGAAAACTTTTGGGGTATGCAAGTGAGTTCTTTAAATGCATCCGTTACTTGCAGCAACGAAAACCGGACACATAAAGTGGATTACTATCTTCTAATTATACAGCCGCGTACATTTCTCAGACATCTTCTCTGAGATAATAATTGCTCGGACACTTTCTCTGAGAGATAATTCCAACGGATTCATTTTCTGTTTTGAGGTAAGCGACACTTGGTTCGTTACTAGTTTTAATTGGTATATTATGAACTACTTTTTGAAACTGGTTATATCCATAAATTAATAAGTGACGTAGTTCTTTTGCTACGCAATTTAAACGCAGGATGTAGATACTCTCTCAAAAGGTAAAAACCTGTTAAAGTTTTTTTAAGATAACGTCATAAACCCGTAATAGTTTTGGGCCTCAGGTCATTGTGTAAAGTGAATAAGTTGTGTTCTTGGGGGTGGGCCTCTGGCAAAAAGGACACAAACCATGCTCTTACTACTTTTTCCTCTATTCAGCTTTCTCCAGACCGTACCTACCGTTTATTTCTGTTAGATGTTTGCTCACTTTACACTTCCATTCCTCACTCTGATGGTCTCCGAGCTCTCCGGTTTTTCCTGGACCAGCGCACGCACCCCTCTATCGCTACAGAGACTCTCCTGCGCCTTGCAGAACTGGTCCTTCGACTCAATTCCTTTGAATTCAATGGACAGTTCTTTGACCAAATAAGTGGAGTTGCCGTGGGCACCAAGATGGGTCCCAGTTATGCCTGCCTCTTCATGGGCTACCTGGAGTATCAGGTGTGGCAGCAGTATCCTGGACCTTTTCCATTGATGTATCATAGATACATCGATGATGGCATAGGTCTCACCGATATGCCAGAGGTTGACCTATCTAGGTTCATTAATTTCATTAACAACTTCCACCCTGCGATCCAATTCACCTCTCACATCTCCACTGTCTCTGTTAATTTCCTTGATATTGTTGTCACTATCACTCCCCCCCACCTCACCACTTCGGTGTACTACAAACCCACTGATGCACACAGTTACCTCCTTTATACTTCCTCTCATCCTCCGGCTTGTCGGGACTCCTTGCCTTTCTCACAACTTCTCCGCCTCCGTCGGTTATGCCAAGATGATGACAAATTTCTATGCCGAGCACAAGAAATGTTTGACTTCTTCCGTAACAGACAGTATCCAGAATATGTTCTTACCTCTGCCTTAGAACGTGTTCTCCCTATCTCACGTCTAGAGACCCTCAAACCTCGCCAAAAAACCTCCTCTGATAGAGTCAAGTTAATAATGACCTATCACCCTCACAGCACTGCTGTCAAAAGGATCCTGTTTCGCCACCTACCTCTCCTCCAAGCTGACCCAGTGGCGCGGGAAGCATTTAGTGAGCCACCCTTGCTGGAATATAGACGGGACAAAAATTTGAGGGACCTCCTAGTCCACAGCCGTTTGAAAACCGTCAACGATGGCCACTTTGGAACCAAACCATGTAACCGTACACGATGTAAGACATGTCAGTATGTAATCGAAACACGTTCAGTCTCGTTCCCTAACACCAAGTTCACCATCACCCATGGCTTCACATGTGAGTCACGCAACGTCATTTATGCTATTATATGCAAACGTTGCACCATCACGTACATCGGCCAAACGGGCACACGACTGGGCGACCGATTCTGCAGACACCTCTATGACATCTCTCAGTTTAATTCCACACCTGTGGCCATCCACTTCAATGGCCCTGATCACCACGGTGCCACTGACATCCAGGTGGCAGCCATCAGATACTGTTCCTCGGACGCCAATAGTCGGTTTCGCCAGGAACAACGCCTCATCCATCTTATGGGTTGCCTCAAACCACACGGTTTGAATACCCAACATTCTTTTGTCTGAGACGCCTTTCTCTATCGAGTCCCAGTTGTATTATGACTTTCTACTTTGATGCGATCACCCTTTTTTTTTTTTTTTAATTACCATTTTTTTAAATTTAATAATTTAATTAATTTATTTATTTACTTATTATTATTATTATTATTATCATTTTTTTTTTAAATTTGTTTATTTATTTTTATTTATTATTTGTTTTAAATTAATTAATTATTATTATTTATTTATATTTTATTTTATTTATTTTTTTATTTTATTTATTATTTATTGATTACTTTTTTCTCACTCTTTTCCAGTCCTTGTTTTCATTATTTCTTATTTTTAATGTACTATCAACTTCCTCTTTCCGGTTTAGTGGCAGCCATCTTGCTTCACATGTGACTGGACTTAATATTAAGGGAGTTTGTTTCTCTTATTTTTATAGTTTCATGTTCTCTACTTAATTCTCATTTTCTTTCCCTCCTGTCTCTTGTTTGTCTGTCCCTGACGAAGGCCTTGTGGCCGTAACGTAGGTTTTTCTTGTCCTTCTCCTTGTAAGACGTATTACTATTTGTGTGGGTGTGTGTGTGTTTTTTTTTTCAACTAGCAAAAAGGAGAAAACCCACAAGGCCTTGTAAATTGTGTGATTTCAATGACACTGTAAATTTTTGGCAAATGCATGGAGGGATCTGCCTTCATCACTTATAAATTATCATTATTTCACGAGGTAGCCTGAATGTAAGAATAAATATATGCACCGTAATATATTTATGAATGTGAGAGCACGCCAGAACGAAAGTGCGGGGGAGATTTTCTTTTGTAAACAATCCCCACCACGGGCAGCGAGATACTGTTTGTTTATATAAATTCTTCGGGAAGAAAAAACCTACGTCGGCCTTCATGGCTGACAGGCGAGAGGTATAGAAACTAGAGAAGTATACAAGCCTGTTATGCATTCATGTCGGCTCATAGTACAGCTGGAGGCCTGAAAGCAGGGTGATTGTGTACTGTGAAAAAACAAGAGCAGCTGGGAGTTGAATGCTTATATACATGTGTATAGAACAATGGTTGTAACTTGCTTAAGCGTTAATCATTTGTTTGTGTGTGTATGTGTTGTGCACGGCTTTTGCGCACAGGCGTATGTCAACCTTTGCTGAAATACAGCTGTCTGCATTAGCTATAAATATATAACGTAACGTATGTATCGTCTGCCCATGCGCAGCCGAGCGGTCAGTTTCCCGTGCGATTGATAAAATGTAAACAGCCCTGACGAGACGTGCCATGATTGTGTTCCCGTGGTGAATGTGTTATTCGATATATTTTCTCAGTGGCTTGTAATGAGATTTGGTCGCCACGATTGTATAAGATGTGTTTATGGGCCGTCAAGGGTTACAGCTTCCATGGGAAGCATTGTGACTGTATTTTGAGGTAAACATTTTCGATCGTCAGCATATATTTACATTTGCCACCATACTTCGTTCACGGCTTGCTTTAACCGGAACGCTAGTCTCGTACGGCCAGAATTGAGATTTATGAATTGTATGCCTCTTACATTGTTTACCACGATGGACTGACAATGGACCTTAATGAATGCAATCTACCTAATGTTATTTATGCTGAATTATTGTTGGAGCTACTGTGAATAAATTTGGATGTGGACCAGTCTTCACCAACTCATTGATTAATCATTAACACTGTTGTATGAGCTAAGAACGATACTGTGTGGCTGTGTTCAGGTGAAAAGTATGATGCTAACCCTTCGTCTACTCAACCTAGCATTCGCGTAAACATCAGCAACGATTGAAGACATACTCACCAAGCCAGAACCTAACTGCCCCCGCATATAACATTCCTTGATAGCCATTACACAACAGATTTCTGGTGGCCAGTATGGGGACGATTCTTTTTTTTTTTGGACTGTTCAACAACATCGGACAAAGTGAAACCACACCATGTTGTCTATTGTTTATGCATTATGAACTATTTCTGGAACTGTTTTGCATACTTTCCTCTGCGCATGGCATGAAATTGATGCGGGTGGAAATATATGACTGTGACGAAATTTTTCTGCTCATTGTACAACTGGTCAAATTATTGTGTTTTTGAAGAAAGACGTTACAGCAGAGTCCCAGTGAATACTCCTAGTTCAAATCAAGTTCTGATGTACATGTTATTAATCAGGCTGCTGCTACACGCCTGTTTTGTCAAGTTTTCAAGGCCCAACATTATCAAGTTGAACTTTCTGTAAGAAAAACTGCAATGATGTCGTGCTTCCTGCTCTATTTGGATATCTAATAACTACATTATTGCTGCTCGACCTGTGATGTGCCCTTGCTACGTTGACAACCTGTCCAGGAGATGCTGTGCGACAGATTTACCATCCTTGGCCCCAAGCTAAGTGGCTTTATGTGCACTTTTGTGAACTGTGCTAAATTGGTCTGAGCTCGTTCTTATTTCTTGCATGTTATATCTGTACCTTTCTGTTAGCTTGTTTGTCCCTGTGGGTTTGGTTGGGAGGTGATTTGGTGCAAGAGGTTCATCTCATTGATTCAATGGGCTCACACCGGATGTTTCGTTAGGTTTGCTTGTAGATTTCCAACAGTGGAATATCCGGCTGATATTCGCCGCGCGACTTAGGTCCTCTGTCTGGTTTTCTTCGACCACTGTCTGTATAGGTGTGCCGTCTTGTGTTCTGGGCGTTGTCGTTGTATAGTATTTCTGCTTTAGTTGCACTAATTTTGTTCGTATCTGTTGGTCTCTCCTTGCTGTCTCTCAGTTACATACAAATTTTATGTTTATACACAGTGTCTCTGGTCCTGTGTTGTTCTGACTTAGCAGTAAGCATGTTCCAAATTTGCTGTATTTTTCCTCTTTAGTTTGACATTTATATTCTCTTTTGTTGCTTACTGATGATGTCTTTTGTCGCTTAGTGCTTTATCTTGCTCCAAAATATTTTTTTCTCTTATCTATATTTATATTTGTTGTCTTTTTCATTATTTTTTCTTCTTCTTACCATTCATTGATTGCATTGTTAATTGCCATTAGTATTATTGATTATACAAATCTGGCAATTACTTAATACTTGATGAACATTGATACAAAATGGCTACCTTGGACTATTTTGTGAAACAAGGTAAAGCCTTTGCCATGGAAGGAGAAGCCCTAAAAAAATTTGCTATGACTGAATATCAGAAACATAGGGCTGAAGAATTGGCCAGAGAAAATAGAAATGAAGAATTGGCCAGAGAAAATAGAAATGAAGAATTGGCCAGAGAAAAAAGAAATGAAGAATTGGCCAGAGAAAATAGAAATGAAGAATTTCCAGAGAAAAAAGAAATGAAGAATTAGCTGAGAAGAGAAGAGCTGAAGATTTAGCCAGCCAAGAGAAACTTAAAATACTTGCGATGGAAGCAGAAGATAAAAAAAGATTACATGATGAAAAGATGTTATCCTTAGAACTTGAAAAACTCAAGTTGCTAAATATTAAACAAAACAATTCTGAGAGTCAAAGTTCCTCAAACAAACATGTTTCAGGATCTGGTAGATTTCGTTTGCCTACTTTCAAACCCAACGTAGACGATATTTCTTGCTTCCTTAATCGCTTTCAGACTGTGTGTGAGGCACATGAAATTGATAAATCTGAATGGTGTAGTAGATTGATGGAATTCCTCACAGGTGATGCACTAACTTCGGTTTGTACCATGGACGGTCCCAGTAGGAATAACTATGAAGCTGCCAGAGCTTTATTGCTTAAACTTTACCAATTGGATGAAAATGGCTATCGCATGCGTTTTAAGACCATGTTGCCAGAAACAGGGAAGGACTTCTCGGAATTTATTGCTGCCATTAAATTAACATTCAACAGATGGGTTGAATTAGCGAAAATTCCACAAACATATGAGGCACTAATGGACTTAATGCTCAGAGACAAAGTGTTGTCTTCTGTTAACCAGCAGTTCCTATCATACCTTCATGAACGGAAACCTACGGATTTGACATTGGTGGAAGAATTGGGAAGACAGTTTATTACCGCTCACCCAGGCACATGTGTGAGTAACTCTCACATCAAAGAGGCTCTACCTGTGGCATTAGCGTCATCTTGGAACAACAAAAACATAAGACCAAGGTCTCAGAGTCTCGACAGGAATTTTGGTCGTGGTAGAGGTAATAACTATGGGTACTTTCAAGGTGGTAACTCTTACGATAATCAATCTCCCCCGTCTAGAGGAAATTTTAGACAATTTCGGGGACCAGAACAGAACCAATTCCAACCACAGAGAGGATGGAAACGAAATGATAATTTTTTCAGGAGTAGAGGAAATTGGAATGGTAATAGATACAGTAACCAATATGCAACTCCTAGAAGGTCTAATTATTCACAGGACAATAGAAACCGGAATTATTCTTATAATAATCAGAATGATAACCATCCCTTCCGCTCTCGGAGCGTTGAACGTACAAACTATCATGCTAACTCAGCACAATCTGCTGATACATCTAGTGCTACTCAAAGTAATCCTTCGGTAAATCAAGCTGCTGCTTGTTCTTTTTTTGACTTTGATGCTGCTTCACAGTGTCCTGATTGCCGAACTTTATTTCAGCCTAATGTGGTATCTACATTAAGATGCGGTCATCCACTTCCTACAATGACAGCACTTGCTGCTCATGATGGCACAGGCACCTTACATTTTCATAAAGGCCTACTAAACGATACGCAGGTATCTGTGCTTAGAGATACTGGATGCACAACGGTGGGAGTTCGCCAATCTCTAGTGCACCCATCATGCTCCACTGGAGATTTTGTTAAATGTGTCACATTTGGGGGAACAGTAGAGTTCTATCCCACAGCTATCGTTCACATAGCGACTCCATTTTTCACAGGGAGAATTAAAGTGTGTCTTTTAAAAAAACCCAATCACTGACCTTATTGTTGGCCGTATCCACGGTGGCAAAGATTGCACACCTGGTGAAATTATTGAGTGGGAACGGCAAAACATTTTAACTGCGAATGCAGTAACAACAAGGGCTCAAACACAAGCCCAAGCGATTGATAACATTGTGCCTGAAAATCAGGATTATGATTTTCATGCTACTATTAACAAAGAATCTTTTGCAACGCTGCAAAGAGATGATGATTCTTTGCAGAAATTTTTTCGTTTGGTAAGTGGTGAGGAGATGCTTGTAAATAATGCCCCTCGTCAATGGTACATCCTTAAGAATGGTATCCTGATCAGAATGTTTAAAGATTCTTCTGCTCTTAAACAACAGGTCATGGTTCCTAAACAGTTTAGAACTTATATCCTGCAACACGCCCATGATTCTCATTGTGCTGGACACATGGGCTACTCTAGGACAAGATCCAGAGTGCTCTCTTCCTTCTTTTGGCCTGGTGTATCTAGGGATGTTGCTACGTATTGTCGCTCCTGTGTTACTTTCCAGGAGGTCAAAGCAAAGGGAGCCTATCACATGGCACCGATACAGGCTTCAGATATACATGTACGTCCCTTTGAGAAGATGGCCATAGACATTATTGGCCCACTTCCTGTTATGTCAGCTAGAGGACACAGGTATGTCCTCACATGTATTGACATGTGCACGCGCTGGCCAGAGGCTATACCTCTGAAGAATATCACCACCTCAGACGGGGCTGATGCTCTTTTCTTAATCTTTTCCAGGTTAGGTTTCCCTAGAAAACTTCTATCAGACAGAGGTACTCAGTTTGTCTCCGAGGCCATGACTGGTGTTATGCAACAACTAAACATTGACAGATCGCTTAGCTCCGTGTACCATCCAATGAGCAATGGTATGGTAGAACGGCTAAATAGGACGCTTAAACAATTATTAGGCAAAGTTACAGTCAGCTATCCACAAGACTGGGACAGGGTTTTACCCGCCGTGCTGTGTGCGTACCGTGAGGTACAAAATGAACAGACCGGTTTCTCGCCATTCGAGCTTGTCTTCGGAGCTCAACCTAGAGGTCCTATGTCTCTTATTAAAGATTTGCTCACTGACTCAGAAATGACTCAAGACACCAAGTCATCTTACGAGTATGTCGTAAACCTCCGACGTAAGATAATTGATGCTTGTCAGTTGGCAACAGCATCTTCTAAAACTGCTAAAGAAAAAGCTCGTCAGTTTCAGAATCGTAACAGACGACTAAGACACCTGGTGCCTGGGGATGAAGCCTTTGTGCTTCTTCCTAGAAAGGACAACAGACTACTCATTGCTTGGAGTGGTCCTTACAGAGTTATTTCACGCATTTCTGATGTTGACTATGTACTTGACGTTAAGGGAAAAAACAAAACTTTCCATATAAACATGCTCAAAGAATTTCATACTCGACCTGAATATCTTCAGGCTGTCTTTCATGCAGTAAATGAGCCCACAAGGCATACTACTCATTTTTCTTCATTGTCTGTGATTCAGGAGGAAGAATCTGCTTTTCCTGACTTACCTATGGATCTTCCTGTCATGCCTTTAACTGCTACTGAGACGTGGAAGGATGTTTCTATCTGTGCGGATTTATCATCCGACCAACGTCAGCAGGTGTCTGATCTTCTTCAATCTTACCCAGATGTTCTGACAGACATCCCTGGTCATACATCGGTTATCACTCATGATATCCTTCTCACGGATGATCGACCTATTTGAGTTCGACCATACCCCATTCCTATCCATTTTCAGGATAAGGTTAATAAAGAACTTGACGACATGCTTCGTTTGGGTATTATCGAACCATCAAATTCTGCATTTGCTTTCCCTATGGTCATTGTTAGAAAGAAGGATAACAATATAAGACTATGTATTGACTATCGCAAACTTAATAATATTACTGTCTTTGATGCTGAGCCTTTACCGTTATTAGAAGACCTTTTGCCAAGACTTGCTACAGCTGTTTTTTTCACTAAGTTTGATCTGACAAAAGGATACTGGCAGGTTCCTTTATCGGAAACTGCTAAGCCCCTTACTGCTTTTACAACACTTAAGGGGTTATTTCAATGGAATTTTATGTCCTTTGGACTGATGAATGCTCCTGCCACATTTGTCAGGATGATGCGTAATATTTTTTCTAACAGGTCTGATATTATTACATATATAGATGACATATGTCTCTTTACTACTTCTTGGGAAAATCATTTCTTAGGTCTCACTTCACTGCTGGACACTTTACGTTCACACCATCCAACTGCCAAACCTTCTAAAATTTTTGTCGGTTTTGGAGAAATATCATTCCTTGGTCATAGAGTTGGTCACGGTTTGCTTAAAACTGAACTATCTAATGTGTCCAAGATTTTGAACATATCTGTGCCCACAACTAAGAAACAAGTGCGCAGTATTCTCGGCCTTATTCAATTTTAGTCGATTCATTTCGAATCTATCCAATCTCACTGCTGATCTGTCTGCTTTATTAAGAAAGGGCTCTCCCAATCATGTGCACTGGTCTCAAGAGTGCCAAGCAGCCTTAGCTCATATTAAAAGTTTATTTTCAACCCCTCCGATATTGAGGTTACCAAATAAAAATTTGGCATTCTATCTTCGCACAGATGCGTCTTCCAAAGGTGTTGGTGCCGTATTGATGCAGAATTTCGACGGTACACTTCATCCTAACTTGTACATATCACGGAAGCTGACGGACGCAGAAAGAAGATATCCAGCAATCGAGCGCGAATTTCTCGCCATCGTATGGGTTGTTTTGAAACTGGAGAGGTACCTTCTTGGATCAAGATTTATTATACAATCAGACCAGCGCTCTCTGTCATTCCTCATGAAATCGAACCACAAGAATCCTAGGGTTGCGCGCTATTCTTTTTTGATGCAATCGTTCGCATTTGATGTCCAAGCGATTCCGGGCACTGAGAATGTGTTAGCTGATTTACTCTCCCGCTGCCCTCAACAAGAATTTAACGATACTAATTAACATTATTATGTGATCCAAATATAAGCGCATGGTTGACATTCAGTACTGCTGCGTGATTTTCAAAAGTATTTACGTGATCCACTCATTTACATTGGATGATTGACTTTCGATACCTTCATATTATGAGGACCTGAACATTTTGTTGCTTAGTAACACTCTACTTTAGTGCTATAAGCACATGTGAAAGACATATTGTTGCCAATTGGAAACAATGCAGTACCATATTTACCAATAGATCAGTATGAAAACTACTTACTTACTTACTTAGTCGTTCCCCTTCTACCGTGAGGTGTAGAGGTTTGGAAGAGAGAGCGCCAGACTATCCCACCGGCTGCCCCCCCGGCCCGGCTCCATTCCAGTCCTCGATCCTTCAAAGATTGTCCAATGTTGTCCTCCCAGCGGACTCTGGGTCGTCCTCGGGGTCTGGATCCTTGGCTCTTTGTTTCCCATGCTTGTCGTGGTATCCGATCTTCTCCCACTCTGCAGACATGGCCAAACCATCCTAATTGGGACTGTTCTACTTGGGTCTGCAGGGGGAAGGATTTAAGGCATTGACGTATCGTCTGGTTGCGTACCATGTCTCTTCTTGTTACTTCAACCACCTTCCTCAGATACCTCATTTCTGAGGTTTCGATCTGGCTTTTATGGGTTGTAGTCATTGCCCATGACTCGCATCCGTATGTCAAGACTGGGACATAGGTGGAGCGGTATGCAGCCATCTTTGTTTTCTTACCAACCTCTCTCTTGCTGAGGAATCCTCGATTTATGGCCTGAAAAAGTCTCCCAGCTGCTGCTTTTCGAGTGGCAAACTCTTCTTTGATGCCTCCCTTTCGGTCTATAATAGCTCCGAGGTATTTAAAGTGGTCGACCTGCTCCAGGACCTGTTCTCCCAACTTAATCTGATGTTTTCTTTCTTCTCGTGATATCACCATGGATTTTGTTTTAGAGCTGCTTATGACCATCCCTCTCTTCTCCAGCTCTTCCTTCCAGACTTGCAGGTTGGATTGGAGATGTGCCTCTGATTTAGCAATCAGGGCAACATCATCAGCAAATGCCAGCTCCGAAATATGAAAACTACATGATGTATAAATTCTTCTAACTTTTTCTTTTTTTTCCTTCTTAATATTCCCTAAAAGACATAACCTTACTTATATTTCGCATGTTTATTAGTTTGATTCTCTTTATGTAAAAATTCTCTTATGCTATAGTGATATCATTACTTTAACATATACATTACAAGATGATCTTTTCTTTATTGCATTATTAGTTTACATTTCTTTGTTTCTGCCTCTCATATTCTTATGATACTTTATTGACTGATGACATTCTTTTTCATGCACTTTCATTAATATTTCCAGTAGATTTGACTTCGACTGGACTTTGAGAATTTACTGTTCTACGGTTGACGATTTTTTATTATGATGTACTTAATTTTGGCCGTTCTTTCATTCGGGGAATGTTTGAAAAAAAAATATTTGTTTTTTTTTCCCCGAGAGGACGGGGTGGTTGTTGTGTACGGCTTTTGCGCACAGGCGTATGTCAATCCTTTGCTGAAATACAGCTGTCTGCATTAGCTATAAATATATAACGTGACGTATGTATCGTCTGCCCATGCGCAGCCGAGCGGTCAGTTTCCCGTGCGATTGATAAAATGTAAACAGCCCTGACAAGACGTGCCATGATTGTGTTCCGTGGTGAATGTGTTATTCGATATATTTTCTCAGTGGCTTGTAATGAGATTTGGTCGCCACGATTGTATAAGATGTGTTTATGGGCCGTCAAGGGTTACAGCTTCCATGGGAAGCATTGTGACTGTATTTTGAGGTAAACATTTTCGATCGTCAGCATATATTTACATTTGCCGCCATACTTCGTTCACGGCTTGCTTTAACCGGAACGCTAGTCTCGTACGGCCAGAATTGAGATTTATGAATTGTATGCCTCTTACATTGTTTACCACGATGGACTGACAATGGACCTTAATGAATGCAATCTACCTAATGTTATTTATGCTGAATTATTGTTGGAGCTACTGTGAATAAATTTGGATGTGGACCAGTCTTCACCAACTCATTGATTAATCATTAACACTGTTGTATGAGCTAAGAACGATACTGTGTGGCTGTGTTCAGGTGAAAAGTATGATGCTAACCCTTCGTCTACTCAACCTAGCATTCGCGTAAACATCAGCAACGATTGAAGACATACTCACCAAGCCAGAACCTAACTGCCCCCGCATATAACATTCCTTGATAGCCATTTACACAACAGTATGTCTATTTCAGACGACGGCCGGTAGAATTTCCGCAGAAAAATACAGCAGCATCGCTTTTAACGTAGACAAAAGGGAGCCCAAAACCTTCCACGCAGCCAACAGTCAACTGCTTTCTCCAACTGTGCTCGCTGTTTATATCTCTCAGTGACCTGGATAAATACTCAGTTTTATGGTCGTATCATAGTGGGTTATTCAGTCAGCATTTCGACTAGACCCACAGAGCACAGATCTTACCTGTCTCTAGAGAATAAGCCTTGTGTGGTATCAAGCACTTTTCCTTGGACATATTTATAATGTTTCCTAGCCCCTCGCCAGCTAGACACCATTTAACTGTCAGTGATCGACCAGAGACAGAGTTTTTCTTGTCAGAGCTTCAAGATAGTAGATATTGGTCACAGCAGATCTCACACGTGGATTATAGCCTGGCAGTGCTGTATCTGGTCATCTCCTAGGAAAATGTCCTGCACTGCCAACTCGGCCAGCGAATGCCCTGACTATTTGTGTGTCTGTGTGTGTGCACTTGTTCCTCATATGGAAGTGTTGTCCTGTCCAGTGTCACTGTCGTGAAACGTGTGTGTAAACCCACTTCTTTGTTAATACATATGCCCAGACAATCCACGTTCAACAGACTCTGAGCCAGAAAAAATTACACGAAGTATACGCCATCTTGTTCCCCCAAGATGGCGGCAGACAGAATAAAATTAGGCATAAGCCCTGTATTTCGGGACTCGGTCACGGAATGTACGAAACCGCCGAGAACCAATCAAAAGAGTTCCTTACGCACTGGAAGATTCCTTGCGTCTACCTATATAAACGGGCGCGTTTTATTCAAAAAATACACACACAAACACGAAGGCCAGCACAACGGACTGGGGAAAGAGAAAGCTGTCAACATTGATTTATTGCTTACCTGCGTGACCGGGCACTCTTGCTTCACTAAAGTCGAGTCTAAAGCTGGCTTGTATTAATCTTAGAGGGTAGGTAAACTTACTATACACTTGTAGGAGAATAGGCCTACATCAGGTATATAATGATTGTATTTTGTGTGTGTCATTTATACTACCTACACCAGTATATATTTAATATATTTTGTTTTACTATGAATGTATCAGGTATACTGATTGTATCTTGGGGAATTAGGTATAATGATTGTATTTCCGAACCTCTACACCTCAGGGTAGAAGGGGAACGACTAAGTAAGTAAGTAAGTAGATTGTATTTCCTGGTATGATTGCTGAAGACGATAACCAACCTGAAATATAACCTATCAGTCCTTTTTAGGGCTCATATGACTCCAACCTGAAATATAACCTATCAGTCCTTGTTAGGACTCATATAACTCCAACCTGAATATAACCTATGACTATATCCTGTATAATGATTGTATTTTATAGTATCATGCATAATGATTGTGTATGACTGTTGAAGATGGAAACCAGCAGAAAATAGCCTACACCTGTATATATTTAATATAACTTTAGATTTTGTTTTACTATGAATGTATCAGGTATACTGATTATATCTTGGGGAATTAGGTATAAGGATTGTATTTCTTGGTATGATTGTTGAAGAAGAAAACCAACCCGACATATAACCAAACAGTCCTTGTTAGGACTCATATAACTACAACAGTATTGTTAGGATATATATTTACCAGCTAATATAGCACTTATCAGATATGGCCTGGTATATTATAGGTGGAAGGGAACGGTTGTATCATCCGGTGTACAAATTATTGGATGTATTCATGTATTGTTATCAGAAAGAATGTTTTGCAAGTAGACACCTGTCTTGTCTCGCTATTGCTAAATCATACTGAGCCATGTTGTCATTCATCCTACATGCAGACACATGAGACACGCTCATCTCATATACACTAGAAATAGGTGGGCTTGATGACAGAAATTAGCCCCTATTTTTCCTTGTTACAGGTTTTATTCGTGTCATCCAACCTGAGGTCGTATGTTCGAGTCAATCCAGCTGCCTGGAACTTCGCAGGAGCACAGTGATTGTACCGGAGCTACATCCTTAGTCCAACTCAGTCTTGGGTGGGCTAAAGGAACGATCATCAGCGGGTGTTGTGTGCAACAAATTAGGAAGGACAGAACTGTTCTAAGAGATGAGTACACATTAGTACCATTTCCGTCGGCAATTGTGAGCATTTAACTGTCAATGACGAAAAAGTGATTTAACCTAGTGAGAGACAAGATTAACAGCACAGCTGATAAATTTTCTATAATTAATTAACAGCACAGCTGATATATATAATTTTGTTCCTATATTGGAAGACTTGGTGTAATATATATAAATATATATAAATACATATATGTAAATCATATGTAAACTTACAAATCCATTGCATTCCATCTTCCAACATCCACCCTTCAGCACAAGAGTAGATAGTGTATATACTTAATAAATAAGGAAATTGTATTTGAACGACTTGTCAAGTTTTTAATTGTTAAGTGAAATCTGTTTCCTTGTTTTAATATCACAGTTAGTTACACAGCGGGGTGGCGTTTTATGACTGCCTCCTCTCTACTAATTTTTCGAGATCAGATCATTCACAGCCGTAACTAATTTGTGATACCAGCAGTTCTCTTATACACTGGGACTTCACCATTTTCCTGTAGAAACTCTATTTCTGTATTGTCAGTACTATACTGATCTAGAGCCAATAAAAACCTCACGCTACAGTCACAACTCTGTGTAACTGCATGTTCCATATTCTTTTTTACATTTTCTTCTTTTACACCGTTTGTTTGTTTTTTTAATCTCAATCAGAGTGTTTTTTTTTTCATACGTGATGCCATACGCCTTAGGTAATTTTTTTCCTTGATTTGTTTCATGTATGTTTAGATACAATGGTAGATGTTTGAATTGGTTATTTATCTTTGAGTCGCACGATTTAGGTATTTATTACATCGAGACAAAAGGTTGTTACCAGACAAGCAGTTTTCCCAAGTTTTCCATTGTCCTCTCTATTTGTATAATCAGGAAATAGAGAGAGGGCGTGGATTCAAACAAAGCAAGAGCAGAGGGGAAAACAAAAATCGAGGTCTCTTTGCAACCTGTTATCTTGGTTGTTGAATGTCACGCAAAGAGAATCACCATCATGATTCTGTCTATCCTACCCTTTCTGCATCTCACTACAGTTTTTGAGCTCAATCTGGAAGCCTGTGCCTTCCCAGTTCACATGAAATATATCACCCCGCCATACGTAACCTGGTGATATATTAATAGTTCAGTTACTTTTTATATCACTCGGGCAACGCCGGTTATATCTGATAGTAACTTATATTTCTACTTTCATCCGCAATAGCTAACTGTTGTCCGCATTTTTAAACTTTTATTTATATTTTTTTTAATCCGCAATAAACAACAACTCTCTTGTGGACGACTAATATCCCCTAAATATATCTCTTAGGCGCCCCGAAACGGACATCACAAACTTTTTCCTACCAAAGTTGCAGTCTGTAACTTATATGAGAGTCGTGCGCTTCTAGCCTTTGCACTAAACTGCGCGACTCTCAGTATCTTTTCCCCCATTAAACTTGCAATTATCTATTAAATACAAAACACACGGTGAAGTGTCAAAATCGAATATATTTTATTGTTATAGTTTTCTATGCCGTTTGATTGTATCCCCTAGACCAGAGGTTTTCAACCTTTTTGAGTCCATGGCTCCCCTGACCAACTACATTCTTTCTGCGTCTCCCCTGTGGGATAACTGGTAAAAACTCTAGCGATGTTTCGACATTTAGCCTAACTTTTATTGAGCAGGAGAGCTTTGGAAAGGCTTTTAAACAATGTAATTTTTTAATGTAATTTTTTTTTTAACGCAATTGGACAATCTGTGAAAAAATTACACGTACAAGAAAAAATATACACAACGTGCACTTTGAAAACCCTTACTATAAAAAAGAAAACAGCACAGATAAAGTAGTTTCTTTCTAACATTGTTTTATATTTTTGTCTGAAAACATTCACTGATATACTGCACTCATGATTCAATCTCCATAACAAAAAACTTGTAAAGTAAAACTAAAAAAAAAAAAAAAAAATATGATGAATAAAGCACCAGTCACCTCAGTGTGAAACTTGAGCTTGCTTGTTTTTACACAGCTTGTCAAATCTTGGCAACAATTTTGATACAGCTACCCTCATTTCCTTCTCCACATCAAGTCTTGATCTGAACTTGGTTTTTATGACAGCCACTGCTGAAAACCCAGCCCCGCAGAGATAGGAGGTTGCAAAAGGAATTAATACCTTCAGTGCTCTCTTGCTCAAGCTTGGGAACTCCTGTTTTACTGAATATCAAAATTTTGGCAATGCCATGGATGGAAACGTCGCTTGTAGTGAAGAGTCTGATGAAAGTTCTATCAGTTCTTCCTCTTCTGCAGTACTGAAGTCCGAAGGAGCATCACTACTGAATGGATTTTGAACCCACTGAAACCTGTCACAGTTTTCAGGAAAGTATTTTTCAAAATAAACACTGAGTTGAGATAAGTGTCCTTGAATTATAGAAACTATCTGCGCTAAAATCTATTTTATTGTCTGTAATGAACTGCTGCAAACCTGGGAAGTAGTCCATTTCTCCTCCTTCATTGATTTTTCTCTTCCAAAGAAGAAGCTTCTTTTTTAAAGGCCGAACTTTTATCAATAAGTTGAATCAAATGAGTTTCACTTCCTCGCAGAGACTTATTCAACGAGTTCAACTTTTCAAAAAGATCACAGAGGTATACAACTTTTAACAGGAAGTCAGTGTCCAGAAAGCACTTAGCACTGACATGGTTTTCTTCTTCAAGATAAGAATATAGTTCCCGCCTAAGTTTAAAAATGCGCGATAATACATTTCCTATGGAAAGCCATTGAGTTCTTCTATAAAATAAGAGAGACGTATGCTCAGCCCCCATATTGTGACACATTTTACTGAAAAATCTAGCTCTATGAGGTCGCGTTTTAATAAAGTTCACCACATTTATGACAGTTTGCAGGACTTCATTCAAATCAACACTCAAATGCTGTGAAGCAAGTGCTTCCCTATGGATAATACAATGGGTCCAAATAGCATCAGGAGCTTTGCCGCGGATGAGGGCTTTTAGGCCACTGTAACAGCCCGACATTGAACGAGCACCATCGGTACACACACCAACACAATGAGCCCAGTCTATTTTATTTTCCGCCATGAAGTTTTCCACAATTTCAAATAAATCTTTGCCTATCGTACCTGCAGTTATGTCCTACAAAAAAGATCTTCCACCATTTCGTTTTTTTCATCAACAAACCGCACATAACAGATTAAATGAGCATCTATATTGCTATGAGTGGCCTCATCAAGCTGCAATGCAAAGTCCTTCCCCCTCATTTGTTCTATAATCTGTTCATTAAGATCCTCTCCTAAATCTTGAATTCGACGGCTGATTGTACTGTCCGACAACGTAATGGGCAAACGCTGTTTTCCCAAGGACTCTCCAACCATAATGGACACCATATCAATAGCACACGGTAAAACGAGTTCTTCTGCAATCGTATGGGATTTCTTACATTTTGCTACCAGGTATGTTACCTTGTAGGACGCTAGAAGAGCTTTACTCGAGATTGTCGCCTGCTTAGAAAATGCTGATTTTTATTCTTTCATTTGACTCAGCTTTCTAGAGAAATATTCTCTTGGTTTGCCCACGTCATTCTTATGAACACTTTCTAAATGGCGCTTCAATTTGCTAGGCAGCATACATTTGACAGAAAGTACTTTGAAACACAAAACACACTGTCGACGCTCTTCATTGTTCTCAAGAGTGCACGTGAAACCAAAATCTAAGTAACCTTCGTCGTATTTTCTATACTTACGTTTCCTTTCCTCATTACCACTTTCCTTGTCATCCTCAACAAGTTCTCGCTTTTTACTAACACTTGCCAAATTAAAAAAACCTTTCCATAGTTTATATCAAACTCACAACACAATCAAAAACGTTTGAAAACAGAAAATCACCGTGTTACCTACTATGGTCACGCGAGGAGAATGCGCGGAAAGTTGATAGGCGGGTCGGGGGAGCGGGACTTCAAAGGCTGACCAACCAAAAGTGAAATTTCTCCGGGGTCACGCAGGTTGACAAACACCAAAAATGAAATTTCCCACAGCTCTGCGTTTTCTTTAAAGCTAAATACAAAAGAAATCCACGCCCACCCACGGCGCCCCTGACCGTCAGTCATGGCGCTCCAGGGCGCTGCGGCGCACAGGTTGAAAACCGCTGCCCTAGACAATGAAGAGGATAAATTACATCCCTTGAAATAAAAGCCAAAATAATTTGTTTTCTGCAAAACTCAACAGGTAAAATAACTTCATTCAGAATCAACAAAATGAGTTCCCCAGTCTTCTAAATGTGCAGCAGATACTGAAAGGGTAAGACGTTAACTTTAGTTCTTTCTCCGTCATTATTTTGACGGGTATATTCACTAGCTAATATTATAATGACGGGTATATTTACTAGCTAATATTATAATCTCAGCTGAAAGAGCGGATAGATTAAAAATAAAAAAAAATCAGAGGTTATCACAATCGCGACAACACTCTCATGAGATCAAAGAAGTGGATGGAGATCAAAAGGAGTTACAAAAATCGGAATCAATTGAAATATCAAGTCAGTCCTACTGTATGGCTCTGAGACATGGAGAACAACAACAACAATAACCAAAAAAAGCTTCTGACTTTCAGCAATGGGTAAAGAAGGTAGGCTCATAGCAGACACTGGTGTAAGACAAGGTGATTTCCTGTCACCTTATTGTGATGGGCCGGGAAGACACCCCTGAGGCCCCACCCCCACTTCAGTTCAAGGCATGTTTGTCGCCCATATATTTTCGGTCGGCCCACGTGACTGTCAGATCACGTGACGGCGCGAGCCTGGGTTGTGAAAAATCTGAAGTAGAAGATTGATGAAAATGCCATAATAATGCATTTAAATTAAGTTGTGGTGTAGAATTGTGTTATATTAAATAGCTGTAGGTTTTATTTGTGTTTTCGCTATTCCTAAGCGATAATCGCGTGTGATATTTAAGTAGTCAAGATTAATACGCCTAGCGCAGTAAAGTGAGTGATTAGCCTAGTGCCTATAAAAAGAGATAGCGAGCTACCAGCGGACCTTTCCTAGTATCAGCCGCCAGAGAGAACAGACGACAGAGCCAAACTGTAAATGCATTGAGCACGTGAGTTAATTTAAATTAGAATTATATTCAGCACGAGTCTGTTTTAATGTTTAGTGAAATAGATAGATGTGTTTCCAAAGGAAATGTCTTTTTAGGACATTATGATTTAGTCTTGAAGAAATGATAGATGAGTGAAAATAATGTTTGATAGGTTTTATTAGGCACGCAAAGCCTAAATCCAGATGTGAGAATTTAGTATCAAGTATTTCATCCATCAGACCGGGCAAATTTAGTAGGAGAGTATTTGATACATGAAACTGGACAGAAATGTTATCAGAAAGGCAGATATAGTATGAAGCTATTTCACGGGAATGTAGATAAGATTAACAATAGCAAGATTGTAGCCACGTGGCGAGGACTGTATAAAAAGCGGCGAATAACACGCCCCGCGTGGTAAACCTATAATGTTACGCCATGTGACACGTTGTGTATTTAGTTCCAGTTTGGTTTAAGTCGAGAATAATTATATTTTATTTTTCTAATGTAAAAGTAATTTAGTGTATTTCACGTTTATTGATAATTCTACTGTATATTTAATGGGTTACTGTGAGGTGAGAATATGTATTTAGATTTCTGGAGAGCGCGAGGCCACTCCTTTGTTGAGACATGTGTTTCTCTGGTTGCTCCCGGCGGAGCATGGAAACACCAATGTGGCTGGTGTCTATCACAAGCCGACAAGAAGCATTTTTATGCTATGGCAGTGATTTGTTTCGGTAACGATGTGTTTCGTGTGATGAGATTCTCAGTCGCACCAGTCGTCACATACGACATGCTTCAGAATGCAGTAACGAATATTGAGATAGATCAGTTACGAGGTAGTAGCTTATTCTCATTACTGAGAGTATTTGTTGTACATACAGTTGAATATTATTCTATGTCCATTTTATGATTATTTAATTATGGTTATGTGAGGAATGGTTGTGAGAGCACGTGGGCTCACTTCAAGGTATATATTTCTCTTCTCCGCTCCCGAGGGAGCATGGGGCCAACAGTGTGGTTTGCCTCCATATTAAGTATTCATATGCTAGGGCAGTAGTGTTTCGGTAGCAATCTGTGTTACATGGTGAGATTGCCAGCCCCACGCACAACACCTTACTAGTCTCATTGGACGACATGCATGAGTGTGTGTGTGTGTGTGATAGCTGAGTGTGTGCTCTTGCAGTGGTGGTTTCAGTAGCAGCCTGTGTTACATGGTGAGATTGCCAGCCCCACGAACAACACCTTACTAGTCTCATTTGGACGACATGCATGAGTGTGTGTGTGTGATAGCTGAGTGTGTGCTCTTGCAGTAGTGGTTTCTGTAGCAACCTGTGTTACATGGTGAGATTGCCAGCCCCACGCACAACACCTTACTAGTCGCATTGGATGACACACATGAGTGTGTGTGTGTGTGATAGTTGAGTGTGTCAGGTGGCGGCGTAGGACAGTTTGACAGGTGAGAGCGTGGTGTTTCTCATTCAGTATTATATTATGATTTTAACTATTCTGTGCTTTGTTTGCTTCTTCAGATTAGCATCGGGCACTGTTGGGTGTTTTGTTTTGTTTGTTTGGTTTGGTGTTATGTTCGCTAGTTTATTTGTTTAATGTTTGCTTTGTCACTGAATGGGCTGTAAAAATAAATATAGCCCCTGCCTCTAGAATCAAGAGTTTTATTGTTGTTCGGGTCGGTGCGAGTGTGACAAGAGAGTGATATCACAATCACAACATAATCATCATCATCATCTCGCCCACCCTACCACAATTGGCGTCGTCGGCAGGATAAGGCAGACAGTGACACCGAGCAAACAGCAAACGAACAAATATTGTAAACACCCAGCAGTGCGGTCTTGCAGCAAGATGGCTAATGCGCATATGAAGGTACTGTACGTGGAGGAGCCAGAGATAAGGTTATTTAGTGGAGAGGGGAGACCCACTTGGCAAGAGTTTGTGGAGGATGTGGAAGCCGCGTGGAAGGTGGCGCCTTTTTGCGCAGAAGACAAGTTAGACATGATATGGAACAACGTTACACCAATGGTATCTAGAGAGTTACGGATACAAGGTGGAGCCAAGGCCAGCCCTGAGAAGTTACTGGAAATTGTAAAAAAAAGCCTACAGCGAGCAACCACAAGTCAGTGAGGTGAACAGGAATTTCCCTTGGGAATATGCTGTTTATGGTGGAAGTAAAAAGCCTGAGACACGGGTCCAGATAGCAAGTGCAGAAGTTAAGAAGGAGGAGGAGGCACTCAGAGCAGAGTTATCCTTCCTAAAATCCCAGATAGCACAGATGTCAGAGTCCAGTTCGCCAGCACAAGAGGAGGTGCAGAGAAAGAGAGCACCATGCCAGCCGCGGAAGCAGCCAAAGCACAACGAGGAGGTGTGTCCGCGGGAACAGCCAACGCAAGACAAGGAGGTGTGTCCACGGGAACAGCCAAAGCACGACGAGGAGGTGCATGTTCTGGTATGTGAGAGTCAAGCTGTTGTTAACGAAAGCAGTGAGCTGACAGTACCGACCAGTGCAGCTGCACCGACAAGGCGAAAAGGAGTTTGCAAGTGGTACAGTGTCCGCAGGGGATGGGGATTCATCACGCCAGATGATGGAGGTATTGATGTATTTGTACATCAGACCAAGATCTTCAGAAAGGGATTCCGGAGTCTGGCGAGAAATGAGAGAGTAGAGTTTGACAGCAAACCATCGGTCCAGGGCATGGAAGCAATTTATGTATGCGGCATTGGCGGTCAAGAGTGTAAGGGCAGCAGAAAGCGACCCATGGCACAGAGGAAGCCCAGAAAGATAAGATGCTACAATTGTGGAGACTTGTCAGACCACATGGCAGCCAAGTGCCCTCAAGGCCCGCTTCCGAAGAGATGTTTTCATTGCAAGTCAACTGAACATTTGATAGCCGCCTGTCCCTCAAAGAGCTCTTTCCCGAGACGTGCTACCACAACCAGGTTTCCTTCCGGGTGCAAGCCAAGAGATGACCGTGACTTCTTCTTCTTCTTTCGTTCGCTTGAAATATATTGTCTATATCTGCAATGTTGTTTCTTGTATAAACTTCACTGTCTTTTGTAGTTCATACAGAGGTCCATATAGTTTTGCTTCCAGTGTTGTTTCTCTGGGCCAGTGGGTTTGCCTCAATATATCATATTCGGGGCAATCTTGCAGTACGTGCTCCGCTGTCTGGGGTGCCTGTCCACATGTACACATGGCTGAATTGCCAATCTTGAATTTTGTATACATGTGGCTGCGGAGGCGGTTGTGTCCTGTTCTGAGGCGCAGAATGACTATTTGTTCTGATCTGTTCATAGCTTGGTAGTCATCCTGCGTTGATGTTGGTGGCTTTCTGATAGATTTGATCATCTTTTTCTTCTGATGGTACGTAACTGGTACATCCGGTTGTTCGTCTGCAGCACCTTCTTTAGCCAGTCCGTCTGCTCTCTCGTTTCCTGGTATTCCACAATGAGACGGTATCCACTGCATGGCGACCCTGCGCTGGTTGCACAGTTCAGAAAGTAGGGCCTGTATAACTGGCAATTTTCTGGACTGAAGTGCTTGGAGTGCTGATCTTGCATCTGTCAGGAATACTACAGGCTGTGGACCGAGATTGGTGTTCAGTAGTTTCTCAGTTGCCACCTTGATTGCCTGGACTTCTGCATCATAGTTGTTACAGAATTTCCCCGTTGGTACTCTGACCGTATCCCTAGTGTTGTTTGGGTATTCTATGTACACTCCTGCTCCTCCATTCTTTACTGCATTCTGTGCTGACCCATCCGTGTATACTCGACCCAGAGGTCCTGTGGGTATTCATCATCCAGGAAACTGAGAGTGACTGTCCTACGTTGCACGCTGTTCTGTTCATCCCTGTCGAATATTCCTTTCACTTTTGTGTGGATGTGTACTGGTAGTCCATGCTCCTCTCTCCAAGGGGTTTGTTCTGGCACAGACTTTAGGGGGCTGTTAACTTCAGGCAGGTCTGAGGTTTGTCTACGAAATCGTTTGGCCTGGTGGATAAAGCTGCTTCTTTTCAGTCGCCCCATTGCTAGGTTTTGGAATCTGTCCTTCATTGGATGGCTCGGCATACAGAGGAACTTTTCTGCCTGTGTTAGCACTTTCGTGTCTCTGCGTTCTCTCAGTGCTTGTATCCTCCCCATTTTTTCCATCTCCACTATAGGCGTTGATTTCATTGCCCCCGTGATGACCCTAAGCGCCTGGTTTTGCACCTTATCTAGCTCTTGTAATGTGGTGTTTGATGCTGGACACCACGCAGCTGACCCATATTCAGGTGTGGTCGTATGCCCTGCTGGTAAACTTTACTAAGTATTTTCCCGCTGGCTCCCCATGTGGTTCCACTTAGTTTTCTCAGGATGGCTAGCTTCCTCCTGGCCTTTGTTGCTGCCTTGTTGATGTGCTGCTTCCATGTCAGCCTATCATCGAATGTAACTCCGAGATAGGTGGGTTGTTTATCTTCTCTCAGGAGCTCTTCGTTTATCTTGATGACACCAGCTTTTTGTTTGGGAGAGAGGGTGAAGAGCGTAGTGCTGCACTTGTCTGTGTTGATGCTGACACACCATCTATTTGCCCATGAGGTTAAGGCATCTATAGCTCTTTGTAGCAGTTTGGTGGCCACTGTTGCATGCTCATCTGTGCACCATATTACCAGGTCATCAGCGTACATTGCCACTTTCATTCCATGTGGTAGTTCAGCAACCAGGTCGTTGATGTAGACTAGGAAAAGTGTGGGGGACAGAACCCCTCCCTGAGGGACGCCATGACGCAGTAGAATTTTCTTACTCTTGAGGCCATCTAGTTGTACTCGGGCTCTTCTGTTATGCAAGTATGCTTTCACCCATTTGTACATCTTACCATTCACTCTACAATTTCTCAGTTTCTTCAGAAGCCCTTCTTTCCAAACCTTGTCAAATGCTTTCCTTAGATCTATCCATGCTGCTAGTACCAGTTTCTTATCTTGGAACGCATCCTCAATCTCTTGGGAAAGGTAAGTTGCCTGATCTTCGGTGGAATAACACTGCCTAAAGCCCGCCTGCTGTGGTACAAGAAGGTTTTCACTTTCAAGGTACCACTGTAGCCTGAGGTTGATGATACGTTCCATTGTTTTGCAGAGGCAGCTTGTAAGGCTGATTGGTCTGTAGCTGGAGGCAGTGGAACTGTCTTTTCCTGGTTTTAGGAGTGGTATCATGATTGCTTCCCTCCAGGTCTGTGGAACTCTGCCTGAGTTCCAACAGATATTGAAGATCTGCAGCAGCTTTGTTTTTGCTGCGGTTCCCAAGTTCTTAATCATTTCATTGGACACTCCATCAACTCCTGGCGACTTTCTCATTTTCAATTTGGATATTGCAAGCTCCAGTTCTCTGAATGTGATTGGTGCCTCCATAACTTCAGGTATGGTTCCATCTCGTCCTGCGTGTTGTTTCTCACGAGTCTCCTGTTGCTTCTCTGGGCTAACTTCGATGTTGTTGTCTTTAGCAAAGGAGTCTGCAAAGTGATCAGCTGCCTGTTTTCCCATGAGGATGTTTCCATCTTTGTACAGAGCAATCCTTGAGTTTCTCCCTGTACCTTCATCGTTAAGTTGCTTTACCAGCTTCCACAGTTTCCTCGTATCTCTTTCAAAGTTCAAGGACTCTGTTTTCTCCTTCCAGCTTCTTCGCCTGGCCTGCAACTTGGCCCTTTGAAATTTGGCCTTAGCTTGCTGGTAGTTATTGTGGTGTTCTTGGCATGGACTGGTCTCTGCCTGCTTTCGAGATGTTTCCACGTCGTTGTTCAGCTGCTCTAGTTCACTATTCCAATATGGTTTGTAGTGCTTACGAGCCCCTCTAGGTATTGTTTCACGAGCAGCCTGTAATATGCATCTGCTGAATTCATCGACTAGCTTATTGATGTCTTTGTCTACAGTCAGATCTCTAGCCAGTATACTAGTACGGTGCTGGTACATTGTCCAGTCTGCCTTCTTGTAGTTCCACCTAGAGAGAGTGCTGCTCTCCTTGACAAGTTCATTTTCCACAATTAGGAAGACTGGCCGGTGGTCGCTGCCTCCAAGTTGTTTCCCTACAATGCGTGTGGTGTTCCACTCCAAGCTGGGTGAGTGGAATGCCAGGTCTGGTGTAGAGGTGGTGTGCCATGATCTCGAGTAGAAGGTTGGTGGGTCGATTGGCTGATTAATCAGGATAAGCCCATTGTCATCCTGCCAGTTTTCAAGCTCCTCACCTCTCCTGTCCATGTGATCATAGCCCCAGCTCTGTGAGTGGCTGTTGAAGTCTCCGCATACAATCAGTCTTTCTTTTGCTGGGATTGTATCTAGTGCCAGTGGGCGGTCGCTCGGACAGTAGTAGTTGAGCAGGTGGAATTCTGAACTTTCTGTCCTGAGATGAAGCATCTGGTATTCCGCCCCCTCCATATATGTTTCAAGCTGACATGCACTGATGTTATTCCTCACGAGTGTCAGTATTCCACCTTTTCGCCTGTCTATTCGGTCAGATCGGTAGCACTGGTAGCCTCTGATTTTGAAGGCTATGTCTTTGTTGAGGTGGGTTTCTTGCAAGCAACATACATTTACTTGCTCTTCATTCAAGATATTTTCGAGCTCTAATTTTTTGCTGTAGCCGTCTTTTTTACTATTGACGCCTTCAGCATTCCAGTGCATTATTTTAAATGGTCTTTTCTTTGCTTGGCCAGTAGCTCTATTCTCATGCCTCCTGGCTCCACGGGGCAATTGAGAAGGACCCCCAGTAGTAGGGGTTGGGCCCTTCCGAGGCAGAGGGCCCGGCACTGCGCCTGCCTGGGTGTCCATCACAGGGCGAGTGCCATAACGTTTTGCAGATATAGGCATACTTCCCATAGCGCATGTGCGTGGCATCCTGATTGCTATGGTGCGCCTCTTGGCTGGTTGCCTCCGTCTTCAGCACCTTGACTTGCTAGGGCAGACTGTGGTCTTGCTCGAGTCTAGGAGGGCCTGGCCAGTCTTGGTTTTTCAGCCGCTGATGGCTGTACTTGAGCCCCATCTCCACGTCAAGGAGCTGGCCTTGATGGGGATGACCGTGACAACTGTCACACTAAGGGCGCCGAGAAAATTACCCGTCGTCTAGGGGAGGAAACCCGTCCTAAGCAGATAGGAGGGAGTGCAAATCAAGGTTCAGCAGAGGAGACTCATCAAAAGCAGACTGTGGGGAATGTAAGCCACCGTCCACACAAAATGAGTGCAGAACACGTCAAGAGCGATCCCCCTACAGATTCGACAGCTACATGCACTGGCAAGCAGATGTCACAAGCCAGCAGCGACGCGGCACAAGTAGGCGAATCTTCTAGACCACAGCAACTGCCAGCCCGACAAAGCACAACTAGGGACATGTCGACCAAGACAGTCCCCAGCCGGGTTGTACCGATGACAGAAGCTCAGCCCAAAGCATCGCCGCAGAGAAAGAGTCATACGCAGCACCAACGATCTAAGAGGCTACGATCGAAGCGCCAGAGGTGGTGATGTTGTCGGGACGACAACAAAATCAGGAGGGAGATATGTGATGGGCCGGGAAGACACCCCTGAGGCCCCACCCCCACTTCAGTTCAAGGCATGTTTGTCGCCCATATATTTTCGGTCGGCCCACGTGACTGTCAGATCACGTGACGGCGCGAGCCTGGGTTGTGAAAAATCTGAAGTAGAAGATTGATGAAAATGCCATAATAATGCATTTAAATTAAGTTGTGGTGTAGAATTGTGTTATATTAAATAGCTGTAGGTTTTATTTGTGTTTTCGCTATTCCTAAGCGATAATCGCGTGTGATATTTAAGTAGTCAAGATTAATACGCCTAGCGCAGTAAAGTGAGTGATTAGCCTAGTGCCTATAAAAAGAGATAGCGAGCTACCAGCGGACCTTTCCTAGTATCAGCCGCCAGAGAGAACAGACGACAGAGCCAAACTGTAAATGCATTGAGCACGTGAGTTAATTTAAATTAGAATTATATTCAGCACGAGTCTGTTTTAATGTTTAGTGAAATAGATAGATGTGTTTCCAAAGGAAATGTCTTTTTAGGACATTATGATTTAGTCTTGAAGAAATGATAGATGAGTGAAAATAATGTTTGATAGGTTTTATTAGGCACGCAAAGCCTAAATCCAGATGTGAGAATTTAGTATCAAGTATTTCATCCATCAGACCGGGCAAATTTAGTAGGAGAGTATTTTATACATGAAACTGGACAGAAATGTTATCAGAAAGGCAGATATAGTATGAAGCTATTTCACGGGAATGTAGATAAGATTAACAATAGCAAGATTGTAGCCACGTGGCGAGGACTGTATAAAAAGCGGCGAATAACACGCCCCGCGTGGTAAACCTATAATGTTACGCCATGTGACACGTTGTGTATTTAGTTCCAGTTTGGTTTAAGTCGAGAATAATTATATTTTTATTTTTCTAATGTAAAAGTAATTTAGTGTATTTCACGTTTATTGATAATTCTACTGTATATTTAATGGGTTACTGTGAGGTGAGAATATGTATTTAGATTTCTGGAGAGCGCGAGGCCACTCCTTTGTTGAGACATGTGTTTCTCTGGTTGCTCCCGGCGGAGCATGGAAACACCAATGTGGCTGGTGTCTATCACAAGCCGACAAGAAGCATTTTTATGCTATGGCAGTGATTTGTTTCGGTAACGATGTGTTTCGTGTGATGAGATTCTCAGTCGCACCAGTCGTCACATACGACATGCTTCAGAATGCAGTAACGAATATTGAGATAGATCAGTTACGAGGTAGTAGCTTATTCTCATTACTGAGAGTATTTGTTGTACATACAGTTGAATATTATTCTATGTCCATTTTATGATTATTTAATTATGGTTATGTGAGGAATGGTTGTGAGAGCACGTGGGCTCACTTCAAGGTATATATTTCTCTTCTCCGCTCCCGAGGGAGCATGGGGCCAACAGTGTGGTTTGCCTCCATATTAAGTATTCATATGCTAGGGCAGTAGTGTTTCGGTAGCAATCTGTGTTACATGGTGAGATTGCCAGCCCCACGCACAACACCTTACTAGTCTCATTGGACGACATGCATGAGTGTGTGTGTGATAGCTGAGTGTGTGCTCTTGCAGTGGTGGTTTCAGTAGCAGCCTGTGTTACATGGTGAGATTGCCAGCCCCACGCACAACACCTTACTAGTCTCATTTGGACGACATGCATGAGTGTGTGTGTGTGATAGCTGAGTGTGTGCTCTTGCAGTAGTGGTTTCTGTAGCAACCTGTGTTACATGGTGAGATTGCCAGCCCCACGCACAACACCTTACTAGTCGCATTGGATGACACACATGAGTGTGTGTGTGTGTGATAGTTGAGTGTGTCAGGTGGCGGCGTAGGACAGTTTGACAGGTGAGAGCGTGGTGTTTCTCATTCAGTATTATATTATGATTTTAACTATTCTGTGCTTTGTTTGCTTCTTCAGATTAGCATCGGGCACTGTTGGGTGTTTTGTTTTGTTTGTTTGGTTTGGTGTTATGTTCGCTAGTTTATTTGTTTAATGTTTGCTTTGTCACTGAATGGGCTGTAAAAATAAATATAGCCCCTGCCTCTAGAATCAAGAGTTTTATTGTTGTTCGGGTCGGTGCGAGTGTGACAAGAGAGTGATATCACAATCACAACATAATCATCATCATCATCTCGCCCACCCTACCACATTATCTTTTCATACTCCTCATGGACGATGTCATCAAGGCATGTAAGGAGAGAACAAGAAAGTATTCAGTGGGGTACTGGAAGATGAGACAGGTCTGTATTTCAGAGCTGGCATTTGCTCATGATGTTGCCCTGATTGCTAAATCAGAGGCACATCTCCAATCCAACCTGCAAGTCTGGAAGGAAGAGCTGGAGAAGAGAGGGATGGTCATAAGCAGCTCTAACACAAAATCCATGGTGATATCACGAGAAGAAAGAAGACATCAGATTAAGCTGGAAGAACAGGTCCTGGAGCAGGTCGACCACTTTAAATACCTCGGAGCTATTATAGACCGAAAAGGAGGCATCAAAGAAGAGCTGGCCACTCGAAAAGCAGCAGCTGGGAGACTTTTTCAGGCCATAAATCGAGGATTGCTCAGCAAGAGAGAGGTTGGTAAGAAAACGAAGATGACTGTATACCGCTCGACCTATGTCCCAGTCTTGACATATGGATGCGAGTCATGGGCAATGACTACAACCCCCAAAAGCCAGACCCAAACCTCAGAAATGAGGTATCTTAGGAAGGTGGTTGAAGAAACAAGAAGAGACGTTGTCCGCAACCAGACAATACGTCAAGGCCTTAAATCCCACCCCCTGCAGACCCAAATAGAACAGTCCCAACTAAGATGGTTTGGCCATGTCTGCAGAATGGGAGAAGATCGGCTACCACGACAAGCATGGGAAACAAAGAGCCAGGGATCCAGACCCCCAGGACGACCCAAAGCCCGCTGGAAGGACAACATTAGACAATCTTTGAAGGACCCAGGACTAGAATGGAACCAGGCCAGGAGGAAGACAGCCGATAGGATAGTCTGGCGCTCTCTCTCCCAAACCTCTACACCTCACGGTAGAAGGGGAACGACTAAGTAAGTTAGTAAGTATATATTTAACGTGGTTCTTACTATCTTTTCTGTTCACTCATTTATGCGTTATAACCTGACGAAGACTTTATAGTGGTAACGCAGGCAATTTCTTTGTCCGTTTTCCTAATACGGCGTATATTACATTGTACTGTCAGCCCCATCATTCAGTCCACCTTTGCCTCTCACTATCTTCCCTTTTGTTGTTGTTGTTGTTGAAAATGTTCCCTATACGTGTGCTGGTAATCTTGTTGTTTAGGAAAATACTAAACTTTATTTCTGTTCTTTGATTCACATTCTCTCTCGAAATGATCTATAGTTGTTTATTGTTACAGAGACCACTCATTTGGAATGAATAGCGAAAGTGTCTGCTAGGAAGAATAAAAACCTCTTGAGCAATATTAAACTTAAAACATTTTGCTACAAGTTCTTTTTTTTTTTTTTTTTTTGCTTTAAACAATGAAAAATATTGAGTAGGAAATTTCCAGGTCAGGTGAATGAGTTTTACAGTAGTAAAAATTAGACGCAGACGAGTATTCCAGTTGTGCATCATTAGGACCTTGTTTTTACAATGTAAAAATGTAAGCGCCAAAACAGAGGTATGACTCAAGCTCTGAAGTGTCGAATATTATTGCATTGTTTTGAAGTATATTTGCAGACGTCAGTACATGCTTCCAGAGAAATAATGGGCGAAGGTGTTGGGGAGGAAAAAAGGAGAGACTAAAAAGGTAGTAGGTTAGAAAGAGCGAGATGGGACGGTAAATCCTGTGCGGAGAGAAGAACTAAAGACATTATCTGGCTACAGTGCAAGAAGATGAGTTCACGTCCGTGCCTTTAAAAGAGCCATAAAGGGGGTATATATTGTTACAATCACACGAAAACCAGACTGGGTTTTAGAGACGTGATAACGTCTGCAACATCCAATCACTAGGCTGTAACGTCATATACTGTCACGTGTTGAATACTATGACGCACAGCCAAGTTTAAGAGCGAAGTTTTGCTTCTCTGTCTCAGGGGGTTCTTAACCTGTGGGTGCAGGTGAGGCACAGAAGGGACACAGGAGATGTATGAGATGCCTCCCAGAAAAATTATTGCAATTGCTTTCTTACTGGATACTTTTCTAATTTTAGAATGAACCTACATAGTTTTCATAAAGGTCACTTATTTTTTGTTAATATTTTACTTTGTGAAGTAACGAACTGGCTACAAACAAAGTCACTGTAGTAAAATTGTAGTTATGTTTTCAGTGGCTCCTTGATTAATTTAGGGAAAGACGAGAGGCGTGGATCTATTTTTCTATAATCTTGTACATGACAATCATTTCTTTGATCTATGTTTTAATAATCTTGTGCATGACAATAATTTATTTGATCTATTTTTTCCATATTCTTATACATGACAGTCACTTCTTTGATATATTTTTTCATAATCTTAAATATTACAATAACGTCTTTGATTTATGTTTCCATAGTCTTCTTTATAACAATAACCTTTGATATATTTTCCCATAGTCTTATATACGACCATAACCTCTTTGATTTATATTTCCATAGACTTATATATGATAGTCACTTATTATATCTATTATTCACCAATCTTTCTTATATATGACAATAACTTCTTTGATATAATTTTCCGTAATATTCTTTATGACAATCACTTCTCCGATCTATTTTCCATAGTCTTCCTACTGCCAATATAGTTCTAGCTGACCGAGGCCTTCTATATTCAGAAGGCCCGAAGCTATGGTCACTTTAAAAAAATAAAAACAACAGTGACATCAATAACTGCTATGTTTGACAAACTTTATATACTGCTTAAATATTGAGATAGGGTTACAAACACACAGCCTTTTTGTACCATGAAATTATATATGCAAAAATTGGCAGGTTTTTAATTATAGTGTTTTGTTTCTGTTACACGTATTACATTGCTGCTCCTTCTATAGTCTCGCTTGCTCGCTGTGAATGACGCGATCGTCTCTTCCTTTTAGCCATCTTATCATTTTGATCCATAATAATACGTCTGCAATACTTTAAATTAAAATGTTGTCTTGAAGAAACAATTAAAAAACTTACATTTTAAGGTTATTTTTAAGAAAAATGATGAGTTAAATCGGTTTCCCGAATGAAACTGGACAGAAGAGTATCTTGATTGTCTGTTTATTTAATGCACACCGTCACACTTTGCTATTTTCTCGAGAGTACATATAAGGGGAAACAATACAATTATTGTCTAACTTTCAAACACAGATGCACCACCTTAGCTGTGCTCGAAAGTTAATGTACTCTCTCGGAAATAGAAAAAAGTGCACAAATGACGGTGTGCAAAGTGTGACAGACCGACGTACCTTACCACGGAAATTATGGTGTTGGATATATATATATATATATATATATATATATATATATATATATATATATATATATATATATATATATATATATCTATCTATATACATATATACATATACATATATATATATATATATATATATATATATATATATATATATATATATATATATATATATATATATATATATATATATATATATATATATATATATATATATATATATATATATATATATATATATATATATATATATATATATATATATATATATATATATATATATATATATATATATATATATATATATATATATATATATATATATATATATATATATATATATATATATATAATATATATATATATATATATATACGTGTTTACGAATAAGGTCATCTTCAGAGGACACAATGACAAACTAGACAAATCTGACGTTGTGGCTAAATATTGTTCACTATAATAAAGTTCGTTCGTTCGTACGTACGTTCGTTCGTTCATTGGCGAAAACTTACTACAGAAGGAAGGATGATTACAAAACAAAACACTATTTAGATACAATCTACATATATTACATAGAGGAAGGAAACCTTAAATGTTCCTCGAAAAATACCTGTGATGAAAGGAGCGGCTTTCCACTCTTTTAGTCTAAACAAGAAAGAAGTTAAAGTGGCTATACAAGAATCTAGACTAGACATGAATGGAGTCCCAGTGGCTGTCCACGCATACAGACTAGACAGTAAATGAATTCTGGCGACTATCCACGCACACAGATTAGACAAGAATGAAGTTCAAATGGCTTTCCACTCATATAGACTAGACAATAATCAAGCTCTAGTGGCGATCAATGTATACAGAATAGACATAAATTAAATTACAGTGGTTATCCACGCACTAATCCCCCAGACATCCAGCCAGCAGAAATGAAGCTACAAATCAGCTGTGAACTACCAAGTAGAGAAGAAATAAAGAAAGTCATAAAGTTTCTGAAAGATGGAAAAGCAGTTGGTCCAGATGACATTCCAGCGATCATGGATGGCCTTCCCTTAGCTCTGCAGTAGTGGTCCAATAGTGGCCAAAACCTAGAGTATCTAATGTGGGTCTTCAAAGGTGTTGGCAGAGTTGTAGATAGAAGGATAATGATGCTTCTACCTCACGGGAATATTCACAAGATATTCAGAAAGCGAGAACAATGCTGCATAAGGCTGAGCAAATGTTAACTCTAGTATCTGCCATCAACTTTTGTGAAGGATAGGGTTATCTTATAATTCGTTAGCTCATTCAAGGCCCCAGCTGAGTTGTCTGCGAAATTCCTCTTATTTTTATTGTATAGCTCTGTTTAAGTGTATTTAAGAAATAGTCTGAGACATACGGATGTAGTACATTCAAAATGATTAAAAACTTTAGATTTGTCTTTATACAAGTAACAAATTTAATAATCAATCATGTTTTAAAGTTTAAAAAATGAATAATCCCTTATAGAAAAAGTTATCATCACTGGGTGATGTTATGGCGTTAAAAATTAGATAGTTCACTTGGCAGCTTTTATCTTTCTACTTAGCTGCTAATGAGTTTGTCTGCTCTGCTACAGCTGATGTTTGGTTCTTTGTAGATGGATAACTGATTCACACTCGTCACTGGTCAGGTTTGAAAGTTGTAGCACGTTCCAAGAATTGTCATGGAGTAACTACCAAGCGGGTCCCGCGTCTCTAAGACCCGTCTGATGATGGTGTCTAACGTCGACTTCAGGCCACTTATACCCTCACTTGTTCCAGAGATAGTACCTTCAACTGGTACCACCAACTAGTAGTACAAAAGAAGAGACACAGTACCATCCTGAGTATTGAGTTTCCCGACACATACTAATGTGTCCCCCTCTTTTTATTCCACCATCCCATCTATTTCAGAACTGTTACCCTAGCTGAGAATTAATATTAATCCCATTGAGCGGAAAAACATTCATTTCATTTAAATTGAATAGATTTATGTTTACCTTTACATTAGTTGAAAAGGTTGAAAACTTTCATTACTTTTAGAGTGAAAATGTTTACATTTACAACTACACTGGTTGAAAATGTTAATAATATAATAAGTATGTACATCATTCTCTCATCATTCCCTGCTTTCTCTATATGGAACTTGGGACTACCTCTGCTTTTAATTCTCTATAAGAAACTAGCATAAAGTAGTCACCAGCCCTTGCAGTGGTGGCTCATGAAGTCATCATTCTATATACTGTGGTTGCAATCTTCAAATGACTTGGACATCCACTTAGCAATTTTCCCATATTAATGTTCACATGTCAATATATACATATTATTTCACGTGTTAATAATGCAAAACATAGAATTATAGATACAAAACTTACCCCAAATTGACTTAGGGATCAAAGACAGACTGCTCGCTCAGAGAAATAGCTAAGGCAACTTGTTGAAGATGCCTCTTACACGTGTTCTGGGGTGTTATAACTTTACAATAAGTTCCCACTTTGACTCCATGTTCAGATTCCTCAGATTCTTGTTTTCCTTGTTAATAATGGTAGCGTTTTCCTAGGCTCTTAAGTCCTCAAAAAGTTCAAACAGGTCCAGTCCGATAAATGAATTCTGATTCTATGCTTAACTCTGGCAGGTCTAGTTATCTCTTGGCGAGTTGAATTTCACAGTGCTATAAACTACAAAAGTGTCAAGTTATATTCCCCCCCCCCCCTCCCCCGTCGGTCCTGGCACGTGTTTACTATTAGACCAGGCTCCAATCACAAATGCAGTTACGTTTACATCTCGAATGCTGGCCAATAGTTACAATCATGCGTGGTTAGGATAGGGTTTATTAAACAAATTCCTCATAGGAAATCTGTGTATGATTGTAACGGTCACGTCTACCATATATGACAATCGTGACATTCGAATATTCTCGTCAATGATTACAAACAACTTCTTAAATCTGCACGGAACTATTACAACATTTCCGCTCAGGTGTGTCAAACTGATAGTTATCGCTCCGTCCTTGTGCAAACAACAATTCCTCGTGTTACCATCTGGGCTAAGACGTCACACTAGTCTTAGCAGCGATAATCAACCTTTGCTGGCGGTTTTCCGTGTGAAACAGGCGCCCAAACATCTGGTATTCGAGAATGTCTACCAACGGATTGTCGGTTAAGGTTGCATCATCCGCCTACTCTTAACAAGTTCAAGCGGGTAAACAAACATGAAAACTATTACTGAAAGGAGTGTAAGGTGATATGAAAATACCAAATATCTGCTTGATAGCAGAGAAAGAAATGTGCCGACCACGGAAATTTCACGTAATCAGTACGCACAACAAATGTAACTGAATACCACCGGAGAGGACAAGAGATCGACCCAAAAATTATGTGACACCAGCAAAGGCCATCAAAACAGATATTGATACCTCTATAGAGATATTATACAAACCGCTGGGCAAAGTGGGGAGCCGCGGTAGCATAGTGGTTAGTGCACTGGTTTCCTAGCGCAGTGGTCTATGGTTCGATCCCCAGATGAGGCGGGAAATTTTTAGGCCACAAACGGCTCCTGGGTCGACCCAGCCCCAAATGGGTACCAGAGCAACTCTGGGAAGGTTAAGGCGGCCGGCGTGATGCCGACCACATCACCCCTCGTGTGCCGACGGTCAAGATAATATGGGCCTAATACCATATTCCCAATATGCCTCAATGGGCGTCTAACGGGTTCCTTTACCTTTACCTTTACTGGGCAAAGTCTGGGAGAGAGAGGAAATACCAGCAGAATGGAAGGAAGGTTATCTGGTCAAGTTGCCCAAGAAGGGAAACTTTTGTAAGAGTGCACAAATTATAGAGGAATAATGTTACTATCAGTGCAGGGAAAATTATTAAACAGAATCATCATCGAGAGGTTAAAAGAGTCCATAGACAAGCAACTGAGAGATGAACAAGCAGGTTTTCGACAAAACAGATCCTGTACAGACCAGATAGCCACACTGGGAATAATAGTGGAACAAAGCCTGGAATGGAATTCACCGCTATACATCGGATTTGTGGACTATGAAATGGCATTTGACAGTGTAGATAGAGAATCAGTCTGGAAATTGATGAGGCATTATGGAGTTCCCATGAAGATCACTAACTTAATAAAGAAGACCTATGAAGGCATGACATGCAGAGTTCTTCATGACGGACAACTTACAGAACCTTTTGGGATTCGAACGGGAGTTCGGCAAGGATGCCTCTTGTCTCCATTTCTTTTCTTACTAGCAATAGATTGGGTTATGAAAACATCAACATCATACAACAGAAATGGAATTCAATGGAATCTGACTACACAGCTTGATGATCTGGATTTTGCAGATGACTTGGCTCTTCTGTCCCATAACCATAATCAGATGCAAGACAAAATAAAAATACTTGGAAACTTTTGTAAGAGTGCACAAATTATAGAGGAATTTTGTTACTATCAGTGCAGGGAAAATTATTAAACAGAATCATCATCGAGAGGTTAAAAGAGTCCATAGACAAGCAACTGAGAGATGAACAAGCAGGTTTTCGACAAAACAGATCCTGTACAGACCAGATAGCCACACTGGGAATAATAGTGGAACAAAGCCTGGAATGGAATTCACCGCTATACATCGGATTTGTGGACTATGAAATGGCATTTGACAGTGTAGATAGAGAATCAGTCTGGAAATTGATGAGGCATTATGGAGTTCCCATGAAGATCACTAACTTAATAAAGAAGACCTATGAAGGCATGACATGCAGAGTTCTTCATGACGGACAACTTACAGAACCTTTTGGGATTCGAACGGGAGTTCGGCAAGGATGCCTCTTGTCTCCATTTCTTTTCTTACTAGCAATAAATTGGGTTATGAAAACATCAACATCATACAACAGAAATGGAATTCAATGGAATCTGACTACACAGCTTGATGATCTGGATTTTGCAGATGACTTGGCTCTTCTGTCCCATAACCATAATCAGATGCAAGACAAAATAAAAATACTTGATGAGAGGTCACAAAGCTAGTCTGAAAATACACAGGGAAACGACAAAGATAATGAGAATAAATGCAAGAAATGATAACAAGGTCGATCTTGAATAAACATCATTAAAAGATGTAGAATCGTACACATATCTTGGAAGTAATATAGACAAAGCAATATCAAAATAAGAATACAAAAAGCATGAGGAGCTTTTATTGCATTGGAAAACATATGGAGATCAAGAGAAATCAAGTCCAACACGAAAATAAGAATCTTCAACTAAAATGTCAAGTCCCTCCTATTGTATGGCTGTCAAACACGGAGAACGACAAAAACAACAACCAAAAGACTACAAACGTTCATAAACGGGTGCTTGCGAAGAATAGAAGGATTTAAATAGTATGACAAAGTCACAAATGTGGAATTGATGACAACCAGACAAGTGCCAGTGGAACAAGAGTTGAGAAGAAGACGCTGGCGATGGATAGGACACACATTGAGGAAACCTGTTGATAGCATAACAAGGCACTCCTTGTTCTGGAATCTCCGGGGAAAGAGAGGCAGAGGTAGTCCCAAAAAACACATGGAGAAGAGAGCTGGATACAGAAGTGAAAATGATGAGGAAAATGTGGAAAGACCTTGAGCGGACGGCACGTTACAGGAGGACTTGGAATGTATTTGTTGAAGGCCTATGCTCCTTGGGGAGCTAATGGGTATTGACTGATCCACGCACATAGATTAGACTAGAATAAAGTCTCAGTAGCTATCCATGCAAACAGACTAGACAAGAATAGAATTCCACTTACTATCCACGCATACAGATTAATCAAGAATAGAATTCCATTTACTATCCGCGCATACAGATTAGACAAAAATAGAATTCCAGTTACTATTCACGCATATAGACCAGACACGAATTCCAGTTACTAGAGACGCTTACAGATTAGACAAGAATAGAATTCTAGTTACTATCCACGTATACAGATTCCCGGTCACAAGCCCGGATGAAAAAGGAGGAGGGCGGCCTGCATGGAGGCCGTAAGGAGGCAGCCCCTCCACCATGCAAAGGCACAACAGGCCAATCACCTGTTTGTCTTAAACTATGATTACAAGCAATATAAGAGAGAAAACCGGACTGATTCTAAAGGCGACGAACTGGAACGGACTACGGACTACGACTTATGGAACATGGAACACAAGAAGTATAAATGGGAAAGAAGAGGAGCTGATGGAAGAGATGAGGAAAGCAAAACTAGAAATCCTGGCTATTACCGAAACAAAGAAAAAGGGACAAGGAGTCATGGATCTCGATGGCAACACTCTGCTATACAGTGGTGTACCCACACCTGAAAGAGCTAAAGGGGGCGTGGGTTGCATTGTGGCCAAAAACCAGAAAGATAGTATCAAGGGATGGAACTTTGTCTCGGAGCGCATTATGGTTGTAAAACTAAAAGAAGGAGAAACCATAGTCAACCTGGTCATAGTGTATGGGCCAAATGAGGATGAGAGAGCAGAGGTCAAGGAAGAATTCTTCGAGCTGCTTCAAAGGACAGTGGATGACTGCCTAGATGAAATTATCATGCTCGGAGATTTCAATGCCAGAGTTGGAAATGACCATGCTAGATGGGGTGGAGTTATCGGAAGATATTGAGAAGATACTCTCAATGACAATGGAAAGCGACTCCTCAGATTCTGCAGTGAGCAGAATCTGATCATTACCAACACAAAGTTCCCCCATAAGCGCATACATGCATACACTAGGTGTGAACCAACCAAGAATGAGAAGTCAGTGATCGACTATGCCATTGTTAGGAGGAGCTCATTCAAATATGTCCGGGATGCTAGAGTCTGGAGAAGGCCAGAGATTGGAAGTGATCACTACCTGCTTACAATCAAAAGAACAACTGAAAGAGTTGCTCAACCTAGGAACTGCCCAGCACCACGCAAGAAACCAAGTAAACGAACGGAAGAAATGAGCATTAAGACCTACAAGCTGAAAGAGCCAGAAATTAAGACCAGATATCAGGGGCTTATTGCTACAGCGGTGAGAAACACAGAAGAACAACCTGATGACTTGGAAACCCTGTGGCTTAAATTCAAGGACATCATAAAGACAGCTGCTGCAGAAGCATGTGGTGAAGTCCGACTTGGAAACAAGAGAAAGAGGACACCTTGGTGGACAGAAGAAGTCAAAGAGAAAATAAGAGAGAAGAAAATGGCATGGAAACAATACTTAGGAGCTAAAAACACAGCAGGACAAATAGAAAAATATAGAGAATATGTGATACTCAGAACAGAAGCAAAGAACAAGGTGCTAGCAGCAAAACAGAAGTCCTGGGAAGAATTTGGAGAAAAGCTAGAAAAGGATGCGCAAGAAAACCAGAAATTGTTCTATAAGACCCTAAAGAACATGAGGAAGGAAAAACAATGCCCTCTTAAATTTATAAAGGACAAGCAAGGCAAATTGCTTACTGCCCCGAAGGAAGTAATGGAAAGATGGAAATAATATTTCTCAGAACTCCTTGATGGTGAGCAAAGTAGAGCATCAGAAATGATAACCACTAGCACAGAAGAGGATACAAATGGTGATGAAGATGACATAAAGATGGAAGAACTGAAGGCAGCACTGGAGAAAATCAAGATGGGCAAAGCAGCAGGGCATGATGGTATAACACCAGAAATGGTTAAGTACATGGGAGCATCAGGCGACCTATTACTCCTAAGGGTCCTACAGGCAGCATGGTGCAACAAGGCCATACCAAAGGATTGGGAGATTGCCATCATAACACCGATTTTCAAAAAGGGTGACAATCGACAATGTGGAAACCACAGAGGCATATCCCTTCTCAGTGTCCCTGGTAAAATCTACTCTAGAATCCTAGAGCAGAGACTCCGATGCCTAGCTGAGCCACAATTGGATGAAGCCCAGTGCGGATTCCGAGTAAACCGAAGTACTCAAGACCTAATCTTCACACTCAGACAGCTGAGTGAAAAGGCCCTTGAGTACAAGAGTGAGATCCATCTTTGTTTCATAGATCTGGAAAAGGCGTTTGACAGGGTCCCCTGGAGCAAACTTTGGGACTGTTTGGCAAGGAAGAACATTCCAGCACCTCTGAATCATGCTATACAGAGCTTCTACATGTCTTGCAGAAATTATGTGAGGACAGCAAACTATAAGTCAGAAGAGTTCAGGACCACCACTGGTGTAAGACATGGTGATATCCTGTCACCTTATCTTTTCATACTCCTCATGGACGATGTCATCAAGGCATGTAAGGAGAGAACAAGAAAGTATTCAGTGGGGTATTGGAAGATGAGACAGGTCTGTATTTCAGAGCTAGCATTTGCTGATGATGTTGCCCTGATTGCTAAATCAGAAACACATCTCCAATCCAACCTGCAAGTCTGGAAGGAAGAGCTGGAGAAGAGAGGGATGGTCATAAGCAGCTCTAAAACAAAATCCATGATGATATCACGAGAAGAAAGAAAACATCAGATTAAGTTGGGAGAACAGGTCCTGGAGCAGATCGACCACTTTAAATATCTCGGAGCTATTATAGACCGAAAGGGGGGCATCAAAGAAGAGTTGGCCACTCGAAAAGCAGCGGCTGGGAGACTTTATCAGGCCATAAATCGAGGATTCCTCAGCAAGAAAGAGGTTGGTAAGAAAACGAAGATGGCTGTATACCGCTCCACCTATGTCCCAGTCTTGACATATGGATGCGAGTCATGGGCAATGACTACAACCCACAAAAACCAGATCCAAACCTCAGAAATGAGGTATCTGAGGAAGATGGTTGAAGTAACAAGAAGAGACATGGTCCGCAACCAGACGATACGTCAAGGCCTAAAATCCCACCCGCTGCAGACTCAAATAGAACAGTCCCAACTAAGATGGTTTGGCCATGTCTGCAGAATGGGAGAAGATCGGCTACCACGACAAGCATGGGAAACAAAGAGCCAGGGATCCAGACCTCCAGGACGACCCAGAGTCCGCTGGGAGGACAACATTAGACAATCTTTGAAGGACCGAGGACTAGAATGGAACCAGGCCAGGAAGAAGACAGCTGATAGAATAGTCTGGCGCTCTCTCTTCCAAACCTCTACACCTCACGGTAGAAGAGGAACGACTAAGTAAGTAGGTATACAGATTAATCAAGAATAGAATTCCAGTTACTATCCGCGCATACAGATTAATCAAGAATAGAATTCCAGTTACTATCCGCGCATACAGATTAATCAAGAATAGAATTCCAGTTACTATCCACGCATACAGACCAGACAATAATAGAATTCCAGTTACTATTCACGCATATAGACCAGACAATAATAGAATTCCAGTTACTATTCACGCATATAGACCAGACAATAATAGAATTCCAGTTACTATTCACGCATATAGACTAGACAAGAATTCCCGTCACTATAGACGCATACAGACTAGACACGAATATAATTCCATTTACTATCCACGCATACAGAATAGAGAAGAATAGAATTCCAGTTACTATCCGTGCATATAGACTAGACAAGAATGAAGTTCCAGTACCTGGGAATGCTGAAGAAGTCTAAGAGTAATCAGCATGCCTGGCACTAATATATTCTCTAAGTGCGTATTTAAGCTAAGGGGAGGTAAGTTCAGATGTCTCATCTGCCTTGTTTAACGTGTCCTGACATTTCACCTGGGAACTGTTCTGTGATTTCCCCCCCCCCCCCCCCCCCGGTATTCAGAGCTAGATTCCGTCGTCACCTAGCGCAGGAAACGGATCCTTTCTTTATTTTAACGAAAAATGTTTGTCTTGTACCAGGTTTCTTCTAAGAAAACACTTCTTAAGACGTTTTTTCACACAAGGGGCGAGAAGCGATGATGTTACATGGAATGTGGTATCTGCAAGCATGCTCGAATACTCGGCCTAATATTGTCTTGCAGATTGGCATTCCCTTTACACTTGTAAACAATGACATTTTTCGTTATAACCGTGCCATTTTCGTTATAAACAGTTACATTCCCCGTTATAAATAAATCTGTAGACCACGTCGGTTACCACGCTGTTACAGGATTAATTTTGTTGTTAAGGGCCTAATGAGTTTCATGAGAACAGTTGTAACCGTGATCCTACTTAAGGCTACAAGGAAATAACAGGTCTGAGCGTAATTGTGTCACAACTTAAGGCTACAAGGAAATAATAGTTCTGAGCGTAACTGTGTCACAACTTAAGGCTACAATGAAATAATAGCCCCGAGCCTTTGTCACCACTTAAGGCTACAAGAAAATAACAGGTCTGAGTGTAACTTGTCATTGCCTTTAGGCTACGAGAAAGAACAGAGTGTTACTTGTCATTACGTAAGGCTAATAGAAATAACAAGTCTGAGTGCAGCTTTTCGCCACTTAAGGCTCGAAGAAAATAACAGGTCTGAGCCTAACATATTATCACTTAAGGTTTTAAGAAAATAACAGCTCTGAGTATAACGTGTCATCACTTAAGGCTACGAGAAAATAACAAATCTGAGCATACTTTTTGTACAGGTTGAGGCTACACGAAACAACGTCTGAGTGTGCCATAGAGATGAATTATTTTGACTCGAAAAAAGCAACAAGAACAATAGTAAAGATCCAAAAATAAATCCTCTTAAAATGTTTCTCAGATATTTATTCATCTAAGTTTGCAAACAAAAGATTATCCTATGCCTTCACAAATTTTAAATTTTCTAATCATCCGCATGAACTGAAACGCTAATTGAAGTAATAGCAACAATAACACAGACGTGTCAGTGTCTCCACTCGCTAATATTTAGTTTCGTCTGTACTTTACTTTGTATCAAAGAACGATGTCAAACGAGACATGAAATTAAGATAGTTAGTGTCTATAGATAGAAAGTGCAGAAAAAACATTTTAAAAATAAAAAAAGAACTAGTAAATTTTAGCCCGTGGTGATAAAAACTTTTCAAGCCAGAGCAGCTTATTTTGGCAGTGTTGGTTACAGAGGGAGTGGGAGTCAATATTTTGATACACCCATGTAATAGGAATAATTAGCCCATCTGGCAACTTATGATCATGGTGAGACCCAAACTTAACCTTGTCTACAGGGAAAAAAAGGGGGGGGGGGGGCGCAACTTCGTAAAACGGAGGAAATGAGATTGCCGATATTCATAATGAAATTGTTATGTTAAAAAATACTATTTTCAATCACAAATTAGTGAATTCACGTAGAAAGATATTGATCGAACATTTTTGTTAAAACTCAGCCTATAGAACATTTGTTGAGAACGTAAGAGACCTATTTACTGAAAAAAAAAATCCCAGGTATTACAACTAAAATTGTGAAATATCACTTCAGAAGCACTGTGGCGTGTAATGGAAAAAGAGTCTACAGTAATCCGACAGCCTATTGCAACCTTATAGTTGGCCTCTGATTTGCTAGCTAAACCATGTATCAATACCCACTGTCTATTTCTGCAGCTTACTATCTTGTCCCGCCTCTTTGGTTTAACACGAGCTAACGCAATGTTTACAAACTGCGTGACCTGTCAGTCATAACAGGGAAGCAAATCAGGCTGTGTTTACCTCGTCCCTCACGCGAAGCTCATCTTTCAATCACAATACTTCTCAGACAGGCAAGCAGCTTGAGAGAGACAAAAACACAGACCCTTTGAAGTTTCGTACTCAGGGGAAGTTAGAAACCCCTTGGCTCTTTGATCTTCAGAAGCGTGCATTCTTACAGAGAAACCCGTTAGGGAACAGTAAGTCTTTTGATGACGGTTGAACACCTCGACGAAGACCGACTTAAAGCCTTTTATCTTGATACGCTTAGCTTCTGAATTCTGGGTAACACCGGAACGCGAAATTAGCGTATTCAGAGATCAGAGAATCCTAATGATATATATACTGTTGTTTTCTTAACCCCATTGTCAGTGTCAGTCAGAATTCGGAAGTATCTAGCACGCAGCCTTAAACTATTTCCTTGTGTGGATTTGTTACTAGTTCTCGTGGAGATTTCATTTCTGAATTTTCTGGTAAAGGATAATAGTGCTAATGTTTATAAGAAGTGATAGCTTTTAACATTTAGTCTTCACTTAGAATTTCTCGCTAGTAAAACGAGTGAAATAAAGTAACGCGTAGCGATTTCCTACCAGATATTCTATTAAAATGTTAAATCATGCCACACATATAGACAGTAAACTGATAGTGTAGGATAGAATACAACGTTATATTTCATTTGTGCATATTTGTTATAGTGTCTATTATTTTAATCATATACGGCAAAGCCAACAGATGCCGACAATTAATAACTATTTAATGACAGGCGATCATTGTTTAGGTAGCGCGTATGGAGAGATTAAATAATAGTTTTTATGGTACGCTGACGCCGGCGAGCAGGGGCGGGCGAGCTTACATAACTTAGACCCGTCTGAACTCAGCCGCCAGCGGAATTTGCTAACTGATAGGAGTAAGGAAATACCGTGTGCCGTTTAATTTTTTAAAATCAGGACTGACGGAGCGGAGAAGAGATCGTCTTGTCCCCATCTGTGTGTGTAGATATAGAATTAACATGTTTTTTATATAAATGTTTCTTGTATTCTTCGCAGACCTGATCACAAGAGCGGCCAGCGGTCTTTTTTGTCTTTCCTTGTTCCTTTTTTGGATTATTTACTTTCTCCTTTTCTTGGCCGTGCGTCACAAATTTCATTTGTGAACGGGCACACGCCAGAGAGTATTGGAGGACAATAAATTTGGTTTTTAATAACTGGACTTACAAAACCCGTTATATATATATATATATATATATATATATATATATATATATATATATATATATATATATATATATATATATACATATACATATAATATATATATATATATATATATATATATATATATATATATATATATATATATATATATATATATATATATTGTGGTAAAGTGGGATGATATAAATACTTATAGGGGACTTAGTGTACTGACTGAGATCAGCTGTGAAGGTATCTGTATCTAATAGGTGTAGTGTTTTACAGATAACCTTACCTGCTACCACATTTATACCTCAGTCAGAATTATTCTGGAATATTGTGATGACTACGTTGAATGTCTAGGGTTATGTAATTGATGAAGTGTAAGTCACAACAACAACAGACAGATAAACAATTTAATTTATTCCACCACACTTGACAACACTGTGACACTCACACACATTTAACACTCTATAAGACTATCTTAAATGAGTCACTGGTAAAGTTTCAAATATATATGTATTAATTACTTTCACTAATATATATCCTGATTCAACTACACAGTGAACCAGGAATCACAATCAAATGTAATCACAATTTATATGTACATAATTTATAAATATGAACCTTGTAGTGACATATTGTATTAGTATTATCCTATGTGTGTCAGTTGTGTAGTAGTACTATGAGGTAATACTGGTTTTGTTTTTCAAGCTATGTTGTTATTTGTCATCATGACTTCAAGTGTTTGTTTATCTTGGAAATAGTATGGGGAAAACTTCACAGTTCCTATCAATTTAAATAATGTATTGACCCTCTGTTTTACTATAATGTCAAGTTTAGAGGGGGACACATAATGTTGAGCTCCTCTGGCCACAGAAGCTTATCTTTCGTGATGGCGGCAGGAAAAGACTCCTCTGCTCGATCTTCCCTGTGTTCTGGAGACACCTCACTGGTCGCTATCTGGACCCAGGAGTATGCTGTCAGCCTCTAGATTCAGCAAAGCTCCGACCAGGTGCTGCTCAATAACTTTAGGACCACGGTCCCTGAAACAAGAAGGTTGTACCTCCTATTTCAGAACTAATTTATAATCTATTTCCAGACTGAACACAATACATAACAAACACTGAGTTCAGAGCGGTAGGCCAACTGCTATCTTCATCTGAAACAATTTACACCAGTATACTCCTCCCTAATGGTTACCACGCCTCTGCAATTCCAGCATTAGTTCTTTCTAGTCAATAAGATAGGTGTCAGTGTACTGTTTGGCAATTCCATGCAGTTTTACTTTTCTCCGACACTTTCTGTTCAGGTTGGAGCAATATTTATGCCTTGCCTCATGTTCGCTACTGAACCACACACATATACAGACATAAATTATCAATTTACATACAATTTTCATTAAAAAGATATCAAATATTTCAAGCTTAAGACAATCCATGGAAATAATACACAATTACGTTGACTGGCAATGAATATGGCACAAAATCCGACCTGCCGCTGTCTCAGGCTTTTATTTAGAAAAATATAAGCTGAATCTCAACGCACTGTTGCTTTAGAAAGTTTATTTGAAAATGTGGTGCTGAACTGACGCTTCTAATTGACTATATTGGCGGGTCTAACCAATCGTGCCATGTTTACACAGCTTTTCAAAAAAGTACCTCTACTACTGTTTCCCCTAACAACAAAAAAATTAGTATTTGTAGTCCGACTAATCGTGTTTTGCCTTACATTTACTGCGCTCCAATCAAATAGGATTTAACATGGGGACCTATTTCCCGTACAATGGTGGTTTCAAAATCTGCCACTGAGCGATTCTGATTTTGGTGTTGTCTGACACCCTCACTATTTCTTTTGGCTATAATTTGTTAATTCCTAGACTATTTGCGTAACACTTAACATATTATTTGTCAGCAAGTCCTAAGGAACCCAAATATACAAATTTAAGGGAGCTAAGTGGCTGCGTTCAAAATATGTATTTTCTAGGATAGTCGTGTATTTGTTTTTTTTATTTTTTATGTTTAGAACCGCCACCTGTCCTGCTGTACTGTCAGACTAATGTCAGGATTTTAGACATAAAACAGTAGAATGTCATGTTTCCTAATAAGCGTTTTGTAAGTTTTTTAAACCTAACTCTCGTATGGGTAGTGTTTTTTTTATCACTGTCGATTTGAAAAAAAGTTATTGCTTCTGGCCTTACGCTAGGGGTGGGTGGCATTAATTGTATATCGCGAGACGCGTGTTTAGTGTTGCATGCGTTCCTGCTTTCAGCCCTCCCTTCTCTCTATCCTAAGTTCATCTGTCTTTTCATCACGCCGTGTATAAAATGAAATTAATGGAAGTATTAATTTAGGTCATTACGCAGGGTGCCTAGCTCAAGGTTTTTTCTTAGAAATGCAGTATACGTGTTTTATTGTAGAAAGCGTGTATTGATGTAGTAGGCTTTACTATCAACGTGAAAGCGTGAGAATATGCAGACGAAGCATAAAAAGGGGATCTCGAGTACCGTCATTGTGACAGCACTGTTCTTTACCATTCTTCTTTCCTTTTATTGAATTTATGTGTTAGGCTTTACCTTTACTTTTTAATTTATATATGTGGATTAGAATTTCACACGACAAATTCTCCCCACTTGAAACAGACGTTATATGTCAGTCTATAATTCTATATACACATAGAGAAATTTATTATCTTCCTGGGGCTTAGGGTGATTCTCATCACACGGATGGCGGCTTAAAAAATCCGCTCCCAGATTTGTTTTTCCACTTATATACTCTATGCTAAACTCATATGGCTGCATCAGTAATGACCAACGGAGTAATCTAGAATTTTCATGTCTAGCCTGCGCTAGAAACGACAAGGGTTTGTGATCCGTTTGCAACTTAAATGCCTTCCCATACAGATAAATATTGAATTTCTTTATCGCCCATATTACTGCAAGACATTCTTTTTCGCTAGTTGAGTAATTGGTTTCAGCTTTATTCAACTTTCTGCTAGCATATGCCACTGGGCTTAATTCCCCATCCAATGCATCTGATTTCTGTAGCAGAGTCGCACCTAACCCAATATTACTGGCATCCGTCCTTACAATGAATTCTTGACTTAAGTCAGGTAATTTCAAAATAGGTTTACTTGTGAGCTTTTCCTTCAATTCCTGGTAAGCGAATTCGCATTGTGGAGTCCATGTAATTCGATCTGGATGTCCTTTACGTGTCAAATCAGTTAACGGTGCACATATGGAATTAAAGTTTTTGATATACTTTTGGTAGAAACCACATAATGAGACAAAGGATCTCACGTCTTTCTTGGTTTGTGGTCTCGGTGCTTTCTTTAGTTTCTCTAAATTCTTGGGGTCAGGGGTCATGTTTCCCTGATGAACTGTGTGTCCCAAGAACTCTAATTCTTTACATCCAACACAACATTTGGTTGGTCGGGCTGTCAAATTCGCTTCTCTAAGTCGATTAAACAGCATGTTCAGAGAGTCAATGTGTTCCTCAAATGTTTCTGTGGCTATAAGGATATCATCCATGAAATTTGTGATGCATGGATTATTCAGAGGGTCCAATAATTTTTTCATCATTCTAGAGAAGACACTAGGCGCATTCTTCAATCCAAATGGCAATCTGTTAAACTCATAGTGTCCTTCTGAGGTACTAAAAGCTAGGTATGGTCTAACCTCAGGCTTTACTGGAATCTGATAGTATCCTTTACTCAGATCCACTTTTGAGAAATATTTAGCTTTATTTAGTCTGGCAAACAACTGATTTGTATCCGGCAATGGATCCACCTGTCCTTCTGTAATAGCATTCAGTCTCCTGTAATCTATACAGAGTCTATGTTCTCCAGAGGGTTTCCTTAAGAGTACAACACTGGAACTATACGAAGATTCACTGTGTGAAATAATTCCTTCCTTCAACAAATAGTCTATCTCTTCCTTCAAAGCTTTCTCCTTAGCAAAAGGAATCGAATAGGGTTTCATACAGACAGGTGTGGGGTCTATCAGCTTCATATCATATTCCAATAAGTTTGTATGCCCCGGTCGGTCTGTTAACACCTCTGTATGATTATCTAGAACCTGTTGCACTCTCTCTTTCTGATTTTTCGTTAAATGTGTACTGATTTTCACCTGTGCCGCTGTCTCACAGGGATGTAATGGATATTCAAATGATGAAAGTGGTTCCTTTTTCATTTCCATGGCAATGGACAAGGTCAACAAGTGTGTCTCTCTTCCTGATTTTCTCTTTCCAAATATTTCTTCAGGAGATTCACATGATAGATTTTTTCTTTCCCCTTCTTATCTATCTTATAATTGGTTCTAGACACCTTCTCTAGAACTGTATATGGACCTTGCCATCCAATTTGTAACTTATTCTGACTACCGGGGAGAAGAAGCAGTACCTTCTCTCCCACAGCCAAATCTCTGTCTTTAGCTTTCCTGTTATAATAGGCAGCATGTTTTTTCCTGGCTTGTCTCAAATTTTATTTGGCAAGTTTCCAGCCAGTTTTTAAACGAGTGGTCAGCTCATTCACATATTGGTATGAGGATGTAATATTTTCCTCTGCCTTTTCATCAGTCCACGTTCTTAACAGCGTTACATATGGACCTTTAATTTTGTGGACCTATTTGTCCATGCACCGGTATGGTCTCTTCCACTCGAAGCGCTATAGTGATGATTTTTTTTCCCAGAATTATCATGCACAAAACGACCGCTACCAATTCTTTTCTTGGGGCTTTCTCCCCACTTAAAATTCTTGATGAGAGATTTCCTCTCTACATCCTCTTCCTCCAGTTTGTTTAAGTCCGATTGAGGGATTTTCGGCTTATCCTGGGGTAAGACATCTTTTTGCACTCTCTGCATAGTGGCCATTGTAAAACAGTTAATTGAAGCTTGTCCGTGAAAAGGGGCTTCCCATTCCATTTGGTCCACTTTATCAAATTTATTTTTCTTTTATTGTCAGGCCTAATTTTGCCCCGTGGCGTGTCCAGGTCCTGATCAATGTTCCCACTTGTGGGTGTTCCCTCATGTGCTATGCTACACCTTTCTACAAAATTCTCAATGTCCCACCTTGCCTTGGGCCAATAATAATTGTGAGCCACCTTTTGGATGATGGTACCTATTTTCTCATGGTCCCCATCTTTTTTCACATGTAGGCTCCTTATTAAGTCTGCCCTATATCTCTTTGGAAGAACCAACTGTCCGTGACCATGGGATCTAGTTCCGGCCTTCCTGTAAATCAACTTGTTTTTCATGTAAAAATCTCCCTTGCCTGGAGTTGTATGACAAGTTGACAATTTCCTGAAACAAGGCTTGAGGGTCTTATCCCCAGCCTGTGCCTTCCTCATCTCTTCTGGAGTGGTATCTAACATAATATCCTCCTCCTGTCTTGAGGTCGACCTGACCTGAAGGGTGGCCATAACTATAGGGTTCCTTCTGCAACGGTCAGTGTCATGATTGTTCATCTTACAATTTTTACACCATCTCTTTCCTTGGTTGAAAGATTTTCTTTCATCATATTTCCTTTCATCGAATTGTGGGGTTTTATTTTTATTGTCATACCGTGGCCTATCAAACTGGTGCTTACCTTTGTTTTGATCTCTAGGATCAAATTTATTAAAGTTCTGTGGTGCCCTAAAATTATCCACCTGTTTCTTTTTATTACCTGATACCTCTGCCTGAGCTGCTTGATACCTTTCAGCAACATTTAATAACTCACCCAGTCTCTCTGCACCTTGTTCCATGAGAAACTTTCTCAGGTCTGGAGCCATGGACTCTCTTAGTTGTTCTATAAGGACCATTTCCTTAAGATCTTGGGTTTTCCCCAGAGAAGTCCATTTCTCCAAGTATGTCTCTAACCGTGCAGAGAACTGGTGATAGGTTTCACCTGACAGTAGTTTAGCATTCCTAAATTTTTTCCTATAAAATTCTGCGTTCTTTTCATATCTTAACAAAAGAGCCTGCTTTAGCATGTCATAATTTTCTTGATCACCTCTGTTCATTTTGGCAAAAACTTCATAAGCTGCCCCACGAAGCCCTTGAGATAACTTTAAGCTCCACCTTTCTCTCTCTAACCCATACGTGGTAGCTAATAGTTCATATCTATTTAGATAGCTCTCAATATCATCTTCTTTCTCAACAAAATGATCTAAATGAAAATTCATAGCTGAGGTTGAGGCTCCCTGACTAGCAGTAGCATCGGAGGTAAAGGGACTGGCACCATTTTCAGGAGCATGGCCTTGAAACTCAAACTCCCTTAGTCGTAACTCATGTTCCCTTTGTAATCTCTTATCCTCTGCTTCCCTTTCTGCAGCCAATCGCTTGTCTTCCCTTTCTGCAGCTAATCTCTTGTCTTCCCTTTCTGCAGCTAATCTTTTTTCCTCGGCTTCCAATTTCTTAGCCTCAGCCTCAATCTGCAGCCTCTTAGTCTCAGCCTCAGCCTCAAATTGTAACTTCTTAATTTCCTTTTCAGCCTCTAACTTTCTTTCGGCCTCTTTTTCTAATCTTCTTTCTTCCCGTTCAATATATTTGTCACATTCAGCAGTGACATAAGCAATCATAATTTGCCCGTCCATTCCTAACTCTTTTGCAGTCTGCACAGCAGCAGATCGAAATTTTGCCAAGTCGGCCATTTTCTAACAGGTAAATGTATGTAATGTCTAACTAAACAATACAATCTGTAATTACTTATCCAAGGACACCACAGGCACTGAGAGCTCAACGTTATTTATTTCCACCCAAGGATACCTTTTAATTCTTATTATTCCCAATATATATAATAGGAGAAAGTTCAATATCCCGGGAGCGAGACCCCAATATATGTGGTAAAGTGGGATGATATAAATACTTATAGGGGACTTAGTGTACTGACTGAGATCAGCTGTGAAGGTATCTGTATCTAATAGGTGTAGTGTTTTACAGATAACCTTACTTGCTACCACATTTATACCTCAGTCAGAATTATTCTGGAATATTGTGATGACTACGTTGAATGTCTAGGGTTATGTAAATGATGAAGTGTAAGTCACAACAACAACAGACAGATAAACAATTTAATTTATTCCACCACACTTGACAACACTGTGACACTCACACACATTTAACACTCTATAAGACTATCTTAAATGAGTCACTGGTAAAGTTTCAAATATATATGTATTAATTACTTTCACTAATATATATCCTGATTCAACTACACAGTGAACCAGGAATCACAATCAAATGTAATCACAATTTATATGTACATAATTTATAAATATGAACCTTGTAGTGACATATTGTATTAGTATTATCCTATGTGTGTCAGTTGTGTAGTAGTACTATGAGGTAATACTGGTTTTGTTTTTCAAGCTATGTTGTTATTTGTCATCATGACTTCAAGTGTTTGTTTATCTTGGAAATAGTATGGGGAAAAGTTCACAGTTCCTATCAATTTAAACAAGGTATTGTCCCTCTGTTTTACTATAATGTCAATTTTAGAGGGGGACACATAATGTTGAGCTCCTCTGGCCACAGAAGCTTATCTTTCGTGATGGCGGCAGGAAAAGACTCCTCTGCTCGATAGCTTCCCTGTGTTCTGGAGACACCTCACTGGTCGCTATCTGGACCCAGGAGTATGCTGTCAGCCTCTAGATTCAGCAAAGCTCAGACCAGGTGCTGCTCAATAACTTTAGGACCACGGTCCCTGAAACAAGAAGGTTGTACCTCCTATTTCAGAACTAATTTATAATCTATTTCCAGACTGAACACAATACATAACAAACACTGAGTTCAGAGCGGTAGGCCAACTGCTATCTTCATCTGAAACAATTTACACCAGTATACTCCTCCCTAATGGTTACCACGCCTCTGCAATTCCAGCATTAGTTCTTTCTAGTCAATAAGATAGGTGTCAGTGTACTGTTTGGCAATTCCATGCAATTTTACTTTTCTCCGACACCTTCTGTTCAGGTTGGAGCAATATCTAGGCTTTGCCTCATGTTCGCTACTGAACCACACACATATACAGACATAAATTATCAATTTACATTCAATTTTCATTAAAAAGATATCAAATATTTCAAGCTTACCACAATTCATGGAAATAATACACAATTACGTTGACTGGCAATGAATATGGCACAAAATCCGACCTGCCGCTGTCTCAGGCTTTTATTTAGAAAAATATAAGCTGAATCTCAACGCACTGTTGCTTTAGAAAGTTTATTTGAAAATGTGGTGCTGAACTGACGCTTCTAATTGACTATATTGGCGGGTCTAACCAATCGTGCCATGTTTACACAGCTTTTCAAAAAAGTACCTCTACTACTGTTTCCCCTAACAACAAAAAATTAGTATTTGTAGTCCGACTAATCGTGTTTCGCCTTACATTTACTGCGCTCCAATCAAATAGGATTTAACATGGGGACCTATTTCCCGTACAATGGTGGTTTCAAAATCTGCCACTGAGCGATTCTGATTTTGGTGTTGTCTGACACCCTCACTATTTCTTTTGGCTATAATTTGTTAATTCCTAGACTATTTGCGTAACACTTAACATATTATTTGTCAGCAAGTCCTAAGGAACCCAAATATACAAATTTAAGGGAGCTAAGTGGCTGCGTTCAAAATATGTATTTTCTAGGATAGTCGTGTATTTGTTTTTTTTTTTTTGTTTAGAACCGCCACCTGTCCTGCTGTACTGTCAGACTAATGTCAGGATTTTAGACATAAAACAGTAGAATGTCATGTTTCCTAATAAGCGTTTTGTAAGTTTTTAAACCTAACTCTCGTATGGGTAGTGTTTTTTATCACTGTCGATTTGAAAAAAAGTTATTGTTTCTGGCCTTACGCTAGGGGTGGTTGGCATTAATTGTATATCGCGAGACGCGTGTTTAGTGTTGCATGCGTTCCTGCTTTCAGCCCTCCCTTCTCTCTATCCTAAGTTCATCTGTCTTTTCATCACGCCGTGTATAAAATGAAATTAATGGAAGTATTAATTTAGGTCATTACGCAGGGTGCCTAGCTCAAGGTTTTTCTTAGAAATGCAGTACACGTGTTATTGTAGAAAGCGTGTATTGATGTAGTAGGCTTTACTATCAACGTGAAAGCGTGAGAATATGCAGACCGTCAAGTTCTTTACCATTCTTCTTTCCTTTTATTGAATTTATGTGTTAGGCTTTACCTTTACATTTTATTTTATATATGTGGATTAGAATCGGAGTATTATATTCAGAATAAAGAGTAACCCTAACAAGAACTCTCACATGAGTATTTTCTTGTTTGAGGGAAAAAGTGACTATCCATATATAATATATTCTGATTTGGGATCTAAAAGTTAAGAGTTTGGCCACTTTTACTGGGCGAGTCTCATAGAGTTTATTTACCAGAGTACCAATACTGTTCATTCTGTAACAGAGTGCTAACCTTCAACCTTTAGGTTAATAATTTTAGGGTTATTTTCTCCATTTGGGGAGGGTGCACGTTTTTGTACTTTATTTCATATGCATGTAAATGACTCTTTGATCTTTTCCTTTAGATATTTTGATGTTGTCGAGTTTTAATGATAATAAACTACAAAGAAACTTCCCTTTGTATGTTGGTCAGACCCATACCCATTTATCCGTAGTTTTTTTCACATAGCTGTGTGTGTGTGTGTAGAAAAACTTATCCATTCTTGATAGGGAGATAAAAGCTGTCTTGCAATAAAGTACAGTCGTACGGATAGGCTGGAAGAGAGTACCTAATCACTCCAGAGACAGATCTTTTTTCCTCAATTCTACCACCTGTGAAAAATCTATGTCTATGCCTTCTCGCGTATCTGTCGACATCCACTCTATATACTCAGACGGGCCAAATAAAACAATTAACGTTCCGTACGACAAGCACTTGATACGACATGCTCAAGAACTTGAACTGGTGTAATTTAAAAAAAAAACATTCACAAACATAAACATACACAGAAAAAAAAACCAAATTCATACACAGATGACCAGTAAACAAAAGTTGAAATCCAAAACTGAAAAACACGTTTATGAACATAACAAACATTCACGCAGTGGACACTTATCGTTTGTACCGTTATATAAGTAGGCAGAAATGATGCGAAAGAGGAAACTAACAAGAGACAAGTCTAATTATTCTATTTTAATGAACGACTCTGTTCGAGTAGAAAAGACAGTCTGAACACCTTATTTGTTTGCCAACATTGTGTTCAGCCGAAATCAAACGCATAACCTGCCAAAAAGAACATGATTATGCGCATGCTCTTGCACCCTACATTTTCCAGTCACCTGTCTGTCCCAGACAGACAATCACAGAAAAAAAGTTATATCTAATTGTTCCGGTGCTCGCGCGCTTGTCAACATTTGAATAAGCATGAATGTTCTATTTTAAAGGCCATGTGACTTGCATGCTGAACTAACAACAAACGAAGCGTACCACCAGATCCGATACTCATCTTTCCTTCAATCTTCTTAGACCTTTATATATTATCCTATAACACCACAGATATCGATCTACATATTCGATTGATTACTAATGGCTGTATTAAAATCAGTGCTACCAATTTCCGCAGTCTGCCCGAAGGCTATTAAAATGTCACGTTGCGGGCCTGGACAATGTGCGAAGAAAATATAAACACCGGGGACTTGCCGATGTGTTTATCATCAAGCACCATTTTCCTTGCTTCCATAACTATGCCCCCTATCTGTGTCATAACTTTCACACAAAAACGTTTAAGAGCAAAGCTGTTTTTCCTCCCGTATCATGTCAGATTGAGAACTTTCGAAAGGTTGGTGGCTACAACAGAGAATCGATAAAGATGGATGGTCTTCGTTTGTCGTGGCAAAGCAATAAACACAAATTTGAGATGTTTTTACATAAAATATAAAAAAAAAACTTGTATTTCAAGAAACTCCTGCTTTCAGGGAAAATAGTTTAATTACAGTAATTAATTGTTGCCTTTTTCCGGACAATCAACGAGCTGTTGTTAAAATAACCAACTGATATAAATTCCTTTGTTCAGTGTGGTTTTCGAATTGGAAAGGGATTGGTCTCTAAGGAGACGGTGAGAGACTTGGTTCACTGTTCCCTAAAATATGTCGAAAGTGGCGAAGAATATGAGATTATACATGGACTGGCAACCTTGTGATGTCAAATAAATTGATACAGAGAGCACCTCTGCATGAGCTCAGAGAGCCCTGTGGCGGTGGGTTCCTGCAAGGAGCGAACTGCAGTTGTGGCTCCCTGCTCCTTGAGAAATGAAAAAAGGAGAATGAACGATATCCCTATTTGTGCACATATCATAGTATCATCAACATCATTATCATCATCATCATCATCAGCAGCAGCATCATCATTTCACATTTAGCTCCTTATAGAGCATGAGATTACCACTGCTTCTGGTCCTATTTGCAGGAAGCCTGCACTAAAGCATACATGTGCTCTTGTAGTAATATCAGTTTTACATGACGACGTTGGCAGTCCCATGCATAATCTCATATCAGTTTCCTCCTACGACACGCCTGAAGAAGCGTACCTAATCTTTCTTCGTCAGAGTAACTATAGGGGTACTTAAATCGTGCTATTTCTTCTATCTCTGGTCTCTATGAACTATCATCATCATCAGTTGCCATCTCCACAACGGAGGTTGGCTGTAATGGATCTCCAACGTCTTCTGTCTCTTGTCTTGGTGGTACACTCTGATAGACTCTTTCCCGTCCATCTCTTGATGTTATCTTCCCACTTATAGCGCTGTCTTCCCCTTGCACGTTTACCTTCAACTCTCCCTTCTGTTATGGTCTTCTGCAAGGTGTTATGCCTTTTTATGTGGCCAAAGTATTTTAGCTGCCGAACTTTGACCTCTCTCACCAGTTCTCTTTTCATACCTAGATTTTCCAGGACCTCCTTATTTGTTTTCATCTCTCTCCACGAGACACGCCCCACTCTTCTATACATCCACACCTCAAGAGCCTCAACTCCCTCCTCCAAATGCTTATTCATCGTCCATGTTTCTGCACCACACAGAAATGCAGAATATATATAACACTCTATGATTCTCAGTTTTAATTCATGAGATAACTGTTTGGATGTCAGCATATGTTTCATGTTGTTGAATGTAGCTTTGGCCATTCCTATTCTCTTCTTGATTTCTGTTTCACATCTGCCATCTTCTGTTACCATATGACCAAGACATACGCAGCTCCCGACCCGCCCCAGGACCTTCCCATCTACGCCTATCTCCAATGTGGGTCCATCATCTGTTTTGCCAACCATCATAGCCTTAGCTTTCCCAATACCAATGTCGAGTCCATATTCATGACCCATACTGTCCACCCGCCTCACCAGCTCCTGCAACTCCCGTTCGCCCCCAGCCAACAACACGGCATCATCCGCATATCCAAGGTTGTCCATCGATCCCCCACCGATGTCCAGTCCCGGCACCTCCTGTATCCGTTTGAAAATCCCTTCGGTGTATAAATTAAATAGGCAGGGGGACAGCACACAACCCCGTCCGACACCTCTCCCTATGTCCACGTATGGTGAACAATTCCCTCCCGATCCCACCGTGGCAGCCCGCTCCCAACAAAGGCCACTGAGTATTCTCACATCTTTTCCATCAACACCTTAGCGCGAGGGTCTACAAAAGCACAAGACTGTTTTTCTTGGATTTCGCTGTTACTTTACTTTTTTTCTTTCCTGTGATGATTTTGAGCCCAGTATCTTGGCATTTGCATGATCATCGAGGCTGATTAGTTCTGATAGTCTGCCACTTTCGGTATGGCATTTGGTTTTTTGATGTGAGGGCAATGTTATAAAAATAATGATGTCTCCAATACATTTGACGTGTGGTAGGAGTATCCTGTATTGTATATGGATCATTGCATAAATTCTGTGATTCATGATCTATAGGCCAAAAGCTCTCCAGAGTTCTCGATCATTTCAGATGTATGCGGTGTTTGGAGGAATGACGCTCGGGTGAGGGGTTTAGTCCTTGTGATGCGTAGATAGATATATATGTTTGTGCTCTCGCATATGGTGCTGCATTGTAGTGATGTACTAAAACTATTCCGATATCTGTCCTGGAGTTTTTTGGCTTTGTGTTTCGCAGAAGAACATTCATCCTGAGCATTGAGGGGAAGTTGAGAAATCTTTGGAGTTTTTATCTTTTTAAGGGTGAGGGGCGTGTAGTATTGTGATTAGGTAGTTTGTTGAGTGCTACACGTACAAGCGGTGTCTCTTTCTATTTGTGTGAACCCCCCCCCCCACACCCAGAACACACACTAAGGTCTGATAGCAGACGTTGGTTTGTTGGTATATGTGAGATACTGTGTATGATGTATCTACTCTATTTAGCTTGGGGGATTGCAGCTCTCTTGTGTATATCTGTTCAGTGGGAGAGTACAGATAGATACTAGATTTACTAGGTCGTATCTGAGCAAAAAACACAATAAAACATGAAGGGGTGTGGTTTAGTATAGTAAAAAAAATTTGTATGGACATTCTTGTATGCGTGACAGTGATATAGAGAGAGTTAATGGCGGGCATAATATATGGATAAGAAATTATATTAGACATATAATAAAAATATGTAACAAGGGGATATATTATATAGTGCGCAAAAAAACATATGGGTTAAAAAAAAAAAAAATTATGTTATATAGTCTCATTATCAATAGTATGTGAGTAATAATAATAAGAGATAAAGATAAGTACAACAGTAACCATGTTATGGATCAGAACAGGTTGGATTTGTAGTGGGTTGATCTGTATGCGGTTAATCTTTGTAATATTTGATGTTAGAACAGTGAGAAATTCCTCCAGTGACAGGAAAATGAGTATAAGGTTGAAAAAGGTTATGATGACGCAGCATTTAATGACAAAGTGTTTGGCATAAATACCACAAAAAAAACAAAAAGTGTGAAATGAACAAGAAAAAAAAAGAATTATCAAAGAATACGAAAAAGAAAGCGACGGGGGGGGATAACTAGGGCAATAATATATAAAAAAAAAAATTGTAGGTGAGAGAGAAAGCGTAAAATTGGTGATTGAGCATAGACGTACTGGTTATGATGGAGTTAGCGTCGAGACGATGAAGTGACCGACACAACACATGAGTACAAGATTGGTAGGGACGGTGTTGGTGTTTTGCGGGGGTATGTTGATCGTAGGTGGCGGAATAATTGGAGGGGCATTGTGATATATTCGGTCTGAGATTTAAGCGTATGGCATTTTTTACTTTTTTATGCAGGTTATTCAATGAAATGTGTGGTGGAAAATCATTGACAATTTCGGAAAATTGATAATTCATTTTGTATTTGAGTGGAACAACTATAAGAATATAAAAATCAGTGAGTGTAGAAATGTATCAGGATAAATTGCATGGATAGACACACTGAGATTTTATAGTTCCTCATAAGTTATATATCACATATACTAATGAGGATAGTTAGATAAATGAGACATATTGAGGCATTAATCTTTAACATTTTGATATCTGCTAGGTCTGTACTGTTGTAGTATTCAGGAGCGACTAGATAAACCCAGAGAGTTGGCAGGCAAAGTGATATTTAATGCTTTGTTTTTTTTGCGAGCATCAGCTGCTGTGAAGGCACATATAAAATAATGTATCTATTTAAATATGTGTGCGCGTCGATTGGGGGGGAAGAGGTCTTTGAGAGGGCAGAAGTAAACGTTTTGTCAGGGGGAATGTTATTATTGCCACATTATAATTTCTGGTTGAGTGTCACACGGGTCAACGTCAGAGTGTATTACGTTGTAGTAACATCGAGAAATCGGTGTAGATTCGGTAAGTATCAGTCGTTGACAATGTGGTAGGAAGAATGGGTGTGGGAAACAGGTCAGAGAGTGGTTAATAACAAGAAGATTGGTGGCATAGGATTAGGGGACTGGTGATGGTGTTTCATTTAGATACGGTATGATATTGTGTTTGGCATTTGGCGGTATTGTTTTATATATGGTTTTTTTTTATTTTTTTTTGTAGAGTTTTTTTTGACGGAATAGACAGTGGAACAATAGAGGGAAGGAGAGAATGTGTTAGTGGGCTAGATGGCAATGTTAGAGCATAGCGACGTGAGAAGTGCTCTTTTTTTTTTTTATACATGCGCAATGGGATACTTGTGAACGTTTTTTTTTGTGAGGACGGAAAATGGTGTTTTTTGTGATCTATGTGAGACTGGCGGATGGCTTTATCACACTGGACACAAGGTGTGGGGTTTGGGAATGGGATAAGTGGGGGAGATGTCATAAAGTTGCGGAGAGGGGATTCAACAGATGAGAGCCGGACGGGTAAGGGATGTGAAATAAAGTTGGTGGATTTGAGTGAGAAGGTGAGTGTGGCGAGAGGACATGACAGGTAGTGGAGTGTGTAAAAGAGTGAGCATCTGACAGAGGTGGAGGGGGAGCGGGGGGATGACATGGTGGCGTGTCGGGAGAGGGCTGAGGGTGGGGAAATTGCTAAGACAAGAAATTTGGGAGGGGGTAATAGATGGGGACAGTAGGGTAAGTTGTGATATGTGAGGTGGTATAGGGTACATGAGGACACAGAAGAGTTGGGATGTTGGTATACTTGGTAGAAAGGTGAGTTGCTACAGGTGACGATGAGGGTATTAGTGGTGACTTTATGGTGTTAGGATGTAGTATGAGAGGTCAGGTCGTATGGATGCCTGGTGACGATACTGGTAGGGCAGTGTGTGTACTAGTGTGATCGGGGAATGATTTCGAATAGGGATGGATGAGTGGTTTGGTGGGGGGGGAGGGGGAGAGGCACTGTATGTGATTAGAGTAGTATGTAGACACAGGGTTGCGCTAGATCTTGGACAGGACATTGACGTATTAGAGGTACTCTATTAGAGATGGAGAAGGAGGGAGTATGGGTTATTAAAATGAAGAGGATCTGATTTTTTGAACATGCAAATGTTGTGGAAATAAGCGATGAAAAATTCAAATAGATTATAACTATATAGAAAGAATAGAACTGGAGAATAGAGAAGAGAGGAATGTCATAAAAGAGAGTAAAATGCACAGAGCAAAAAAAGGAGAACTTAGAGTAGAAGCGTATTCTGAGAGGAAAAAAAAAGATGTGTTTATTATTTAGAGAATTATTATTATTATGTTTTTTAAAAAATAAATTATTTAAGTTAAAGCTTAGGTAATAATAATAGTAGCGTATGATTGAGTGTATAAAGTAATTAAGATAGTTATTATATTATTACTGTGTATAAAGTATATATAATAATGAGTATACGTATGACTATATATAGTATATCGCATATGAGTGACTATGGTTAATGAAGTTTTTTTTTGAGTGGTTTAAGGATTTATTTTTTTTTAGTATTGTTATTATTGTAGATGATGGTATTATAATATTTTATTGTATATTATGATTTATGTTTTTGTTAGATGTGGAGAAGATAGGGAGTATGTTGGTTGTTATGGGTTAATTGGAGATATTAGGAGGAAGGAAGAAATTGAAGGAATTGGAATTATAATATAGGATATTAGGTTTTGTGTGATGGGGGGAGGGGTTAATTTGTTTTAATAGAGGGGGAAGGTTTTTGGATTATTTTTATTGGTATGTAGGTATATTGGGTAAAGGTTTGGATGTGGGAGGTTGGTATTTGAGGGGGGTGATTTGGGAGTTTTGGTTTTATATTAATTGTTGTTATTATTGGGGGGGGGGTGGATTGATTGGGAGATGTTTATATTTTAATAATTTGATGGTGATAGGGTGGAGATGCGTATGTGAGATGTAATTTATGGTGTGTATTGGTTGAAGGATTGTGGGGTGTTATGTGTTTGGGGTAGGGTAGGTTGTTTATTTAAATATGTTGTTATGCGAATAGGGATTAATATGTGTGAGTTAGTGTTGGAGGGTGAAGTTGCTAGATTTGTGTAATGAGATTAATAGGGTATGATATATAATGTGTATATAGTGGTTAGTAGTTGGAGGGATAGACTAAATGTGGTAGGTAAGAGATATATAGGGGTAGAGGGGTATAGGGTTGGCTGTGGAAAAGTTTTGATATGGTAGCATGCATAGGGGAGTTGGAAAGGATGGGTATTTAATGTTTTGTAAGTTATGTTATTAAATAGGTGTTGGGAAATTGGGGGATTATTGATAAAGAGTAAGGTGAGTGCGGAGGTGTGGGGGCGGGAGGTATAAGTTAGATGAGTAAGATGGTTTGTTTTGAGATTATGAATTGTATGTGGTGAAGGTTAGTATGTGGATATGGAGTATTGCATGGAATTGTAGATAATGTTGGATTGGTTAGGGATTATAGGTAGATTTTGTGGTGGGGAGTTGTACGAGGAGGGAATTATGTGATATGAGAAGTGTGTGGGGTTTTGAAAGTGTTATGAGAGGGATTATGAATGGATAGGGTATTATTAGGTCTGGGGAATAATATTTTTGTAAAGAATAAGTAGATGGTTACGAATGTTTTTTGTGACCGGGTTAGGTGTGTTATGGGGGAAATATATCTGAGTTGGAAGTTGAAGGTGTAATGGTGGTGGGGTGATTTGGTAGGATGGGATTTTTGTGGAGGGTATTTAATAAGAAAGATATATACAAGATGGGTGGTAAAGATTGAATGTAGAGGTGTATGGAAAGAGGGGATAGTATGATAAAGAGTTAGGTTTAGTATTTGTGGATGTGGGAATTGAGGAATTGAATTAATGGGGGGAAAAGTGATTTTATGATTATGGGGTTTTTTGTGGGGCAGAGGAGGTGATTTGATAAGTGGTGGAGTTGGATTAAGGTGTAGATAAGGATTTTTTGTTTGATTTTAATAAGGATAGAGATTATGGAATGTTGATAATTTGTGGTTGTAGTAGGTGTTAAAGGTGTATTGAGAAGGATGAGGTTAGTTTGGATTGAGTTATTATTGAATTAGAAGGGAGTAGTTATGTAATTTTAGGTGAGAGTTGGAATGGAGGGGGTTAAAATGATGGGGGTTGGGTTATGGATGGGGTGTAGGGGTTGAATGTTGTAGGAATTTTAGAGTGTTGATATAGAATAGTTATTAAAGGTTATGGAGAAATTTTGTGGGATGGGGAGAATGGGGGTAGGAAATATGGAGTATGGGGGTGTGGGGGTGTGAGATAGGGGTATGAGTAAGGTAAGAAAGAGGATTGAGGGATAAAAAATGAATTGTTGGGGGGGGGAAGGAATAGGGAGGGAGAGGGAAAAATGGGGGGGGGATTGGTGGTTATGAATTAAAGTTAGGGGGGGTATGTTTTGGGGGATAATTGATTGGTGAGTTTTTTTTGTGGTTTGTTGATTTAGAGATGTGGGGGGTGGAGGGTTAGTTAGAAGGTAGTGGGGGGGTAGGGGTAGTGAAGTTTTAAGTATGTGTTTTATGGGTTGGTTGTATGAATGTTGGTTGGTGGTGAGGTTTAGTAGGATGGGGGGTGTGGATAGGATGGTTTATGAGAAGGGAGGTAAGGTGTTGGGGGTGAGTGTTGGTAGTATATGGGGTGGGGGATTGGTTTGTTAAGGAGTGTTAAATTGATCATAAGAAACGTTGTAACTAATTATGGGTGTAGGGGGAGAGTGATTTTTTGAGAGTTAGTTTTGGGAGAAGGGGGGTAGGGGCAGGGGGAAGTATTGGGGGGATGAATGAAAATGGACAACGGATCTTCGAGTTGTGTGTCCATCATAACGTCTGCGTGACCAACACCTACTTTCAGACAAAACCCCAGCATAAGGTGTCATGGAGACACGATCCAAGCACTGGCACCAACTGGACCTGATACTCGTCAGAAGGCCACTTCTCAGGTCTGTGCTCTCCACGCGCTCGTACCATAGTGCAGACTGTGATACAGATCACTCCTTGGTTTGCTGCAAAATCTGAGCACAACCAAGAAAACTCTATCGTGTCAGACATGAAGGGAAACCACGCATTGATACCAGCAAGATGTCAGACCCTGTCATGATCGCTCAATTTACTGCGACCTTCAAGAAAGTGCTCAGCAGCCCTCAGCATGGTGATACTATTACAGAGAACTGGGAGCATCTACGGAACACCATTCAAAGTACTGCACTTGCCACCTTTAGTAAAAAAACGGCAAATTCAAATGACTGGTTTGATGCTTCATCAGATGTGATGGCACCTGTCATTGAAGCTAAGCGCAGTGCTATGAATGAATACAAACGTTCACCGAGTGCTAGAACCCTACAGATCCTGAGGGCTACGAGAAGCAAAGTTCAATAAACTGCTCGACGCTGTGCAAATGACTATTGGCTCCAGCTCAGTGAGAGCATCCAGATCGCAGCGCAAACAGGCAACATTAAACAAATGTATGACGGTATAAAGGAAGCACTTGGCCCCCAAAAAAGTAAGACGGCACCGCTAAAAACCATCAGCGGAGAGAAGCTAACCGATAAGGGTAAGCAGATGGAGAGGTGGGTCGAGCACTACTCTGAGCTTTATGCTAGAGAAAATACCGTTACGCCTGCAGCCCTTGATACTGTCAAATGTCTGCCAACTATGGAGGAGCTGGATGCCGAACCAACATTAGAGGAACTCAGCAAGGCCATTGATAGCTTGGCCTCTGGCAAAGCACCAGGCAGTGATGGGATTCCTCCTGATTTAATCAAATGCTGTAAGAGCACGCTATTACATCCCCTGCATAGGATGCTGTGCCAGTGCTGGGAAGAGACAACTATTCCTCAAGACATGCGAGATGCCAAGATTGTAACACTGTACAAAAATAAAGGAGACAGAAGTGATTGCAATAACTACAGAGGCATCTCTCTTCTTAGTATTGTTGGTAAGGTTTTTGCCAAAGTCGTCTTAATGCGACTACACAAGTTAGCTGAGCGCATATATCCAGAGTCACAGTGTGGATTCCGAGCTGGTAGATCAACAACAGACATGATCTTCTCTCTCCGCCAGCTTCAGGAAAAATCAAGAGAGCAGAAAAGGCCTTTATATATCGCCTTTATAGATCTCACAAAAGCATTTGACCTGGTTAGTAGGGATGGACTCTTCAAAATCCTCCTGAAAATAGGCTGCTCTTCTAAAATGCTGGAAATGATAAAGTCATTCCATGACGACATGAAGGGAACAGTCCAATATGCTGGAAGCACGTCACAGCCCTTTGATATACGAAGTGGCGTTAAACAAGGCTGTGTTCTGGCTCTGACCCTCTTCGGAATCTTCTTTGCCTTACTCTTGAAACATGCATTCAGAGATGCAACTGAAGGAATATGCCTTCACACTAGGTCAGATGGCCGTCTGTTTAATCTTTCAAGGCTGAAGGCAAAAACAAAAATCAGAAGGGTCACTATAAGAGACTTGTTGTTCGCTGATGATGCTGCAGTCGTCACTCAAAGCCAACAGGAGCTTCAGAACTTGATGAATCGCTTCACTAAAGCATGCAAGGACTTTGGCCTCACAATAAGTCTAAAGAAAACGAATGTGCTGAGTCAGGATGCGGGTGCTGTACCAGTTATCACTATCGATAACTATGAATTGGCAGTGGTGCACCACGTCACATACCTAGGGTCTACCATCAATGACAAACTCTCACTGGATACAGAAATCGACAGCCGCATTGGCAAAGCTGCAGCTACCTTTGCCCGCCTGACATCGCGTGTTTGGGGAAACTCCAAACTCACAATGAAGACCAAAGCTGCGGTATATAATGCCTGCGTCACCAGCACACTCCTATATGGCAGCGAGACCTGGACGACCTATGCTAAGCAAGAAAGAAGGCTCAATACCTTCCATTTACGGTGTCTACGCCGCATCCTCGGCATTTCGTGGAAAGATAAAGTGACAAATGTCGAGGTGTTGTCACGTGCTGGCCTTCAAAGTATGTATACACTGCTTAGACAGCGCAGACTTCGCTGGCTTGGCCATGTTCGCCGCATGGAAGATGGTCGCATCCCAAAAGATATCTTCTACGGACAATTGGCAGATGGCAAGAGAACAGTTGGGCGACCACAGCTGAGGTTCAAAGATGTGTGCTAGAGAGATATGAGGGCACTGGACATGGATCCAGCAACATGGGAGGATGAAGCTGCCGATCGCACTAAGTGGCGATGCTATTTACGGCGCCACCTCAGATTGGGCGAAGAGAGGCTCACACAACAAGCAGAGGAGGGGAGAAAACGTCGAAAGGAGCACCAGGAAAATAAGCAGCTGAGGGCTGTCACCTCAGGGGCGCATTCCCATAGTCAGTTATGACTGAAGGGGCTATTATTATTATTACTAGTGCAAATAAACTGAGAACCCTTTTAATGAACTTAAATCATAAGCTGAATGCGCTTGACTAGAATCAACCGGAATCAATGTCTGTCGTCAGGCAGAATCGTGTGACAATCGTTAGAAAAATGAAAAACTAACGCAGTAGGTTGATCAGGTTAGAGAGACTAGTTAGCGGGCAATTGCCGACTAGAGCAGACACGATTTTGTAGAAGTAGAAACATCTTTTAGACCATAAGAACTGCTGAAATTGTTAGTTAGAAACGGAACGAATAAAGAACCTCTCAATAGACAACAAGTCTTCAACATTCAGCTCTACGTCATCGGTACCCGTCTTTATTTTTAAGGAGAGTTAAAGTGATAACTAGTGCCTGTTTAAACAGAACGTTTAGGCTACAAGAATATTGCAACAGTTAACGAACCATTTCTTGTCGACTAGAGAGTTAAAGTGATAACTAGTGCCTGTTTAAACAGAACGTTTAGGCTACAAGAATATTGCATCAGTTAACGAACCATTTATTGTCGACTAGTCGTAGACACCGTGGTACCACAATTCTCTAAGTCAGAAGGAAGATAACAATAGATTTGCAGGATAGAGAAACCGTGACAGCTTAATTCCTCTTAAAACCTGCTGTAGCCATTTATTAAGGACGAAGACAGGATAGTTCTTCATTTTGAGAAGTTACTGACTCATTTCCATGTTATTGTCAAAAGTTGCTGTAACTAGAAGATGTCAGAAATGAGCAGAGATTTAACACCAATAAACAGGCTGTTGCGTGATAAATTCTCGCAACATCGTTTTATTTCAATATCTGTTTTATAACGCAAGGGCAACAACTGCTTGGAATTTATAGTCACTTTTCTCGGTAAGCATTTGTCTTCTCGCGTTGGTATCGAATGCAGTTAAGTTTGAGCTGTGGTCGTTTTGCGCTGGACTGCGCATGACTTGTCTTGCTTCTTTGTCGATCGGTTTCCGCCCACCACTAGTGGGAGTGAGCGATTTGGAATGGCGAAAGAGATGCCTCGTTGAAGAGGGGATCTCCGCTATTTTTGTTCTGTCAGGGATGTGTAGTCCTCTTAATGGATATTTCGTTTATTCGAGATAATACCTCTAGTGTTTCCCACATGTCGGGAGGCGTGATATTTCTGTGTATTTCATGAAAGCAAGGTAAATTGACTCTTTCATTAACTCTATTGATTTTGGGTCGTGAGCGATTTCGATTCATAGCCTGTCTGCGAAAGTCGTCGTCACGAGATGTTTTTTCCCAGCTCACATGTCGCTGCATTGTACTGCATCGGTTGATGCAGGTACCAAGGACCATTACTTGCTACTTTGTTAAATGAACTAGGTTTGGAAAACCTTTATTATCTAGAGGATATTTTTGAGGACATTATTTATACTTCGGCAGACGTGTCTGTCTTGCTGAAGTCAAACTAAGGAGAGTGAACTGATCTCATACATCTGGTTATCTCCTGGCTGTTATAGAAAAGGATGGAGTTTTCCACCTGACTACATTTACAGCACTATGAAATATAACATGCATCTGACTCATCATTGTAATGCTGTCTACCGTTTATTGCTGTATTGAATGTTGCTGTGATAATGACTGTTTGATGTGCCTACACATTTGCGTAACCATTTTGTCACTGTGGCGTCCACAATAAATAATGAAGAAAAACGTCAACGGCTGTTTCAAGACTCATTGACTTTATACGTCGTGAGTTTACTGACGTCCTATGTGGATTGCCCTGTTATTGTTGCATGAACATTGTTTTGACTGAACACATCTACACACTACACAAAACCAGACATGCGGATGCCATCCATCATCATATGGCATCACGCATCACAGGCCTTAAAACGTTTTCCTGGATTTATTTCAACACAGTTCCTGTATATTCTGTGGTGACTTTTAATACTACATGTCGTCTATGCTTCAGTTGTTATCAGTCGTAACAGTAGATGTGCCTGTGATCGTTGAAGTTTTCATCCTGGTGATTTGTGATGTTAAACAGTCGTGCTTATGGACGTTTTCCTGAAATAAAGACTTTTATTACCTGCCAATAAAGAAAAGATACACGACCACAAAAACTAAGTCAGTAGAAACAGCTGGTGAATTAGGAGAGACCAGAACTTAACAAAGAAAAGACATAAACACCAAAGAATAAACTTGTCAATCAAAGATTTAATTCTTCTCCGACATCAAGTGCCAAGAAACTCCAATCAACACCAACACGTAGCAGCATTCTCATCCGGGAGAACAAACCTGCTAGGTTGTCGCATAACACACAACGCTAGAGATTCCACTATACGATCAAAACACGTGCCTCGCCATTAAATGACAATTCAATACTCAACGCTAGAAACAAACATTCGAATAAATAATGAACATATCATCAAACTGACACTTAGCCTTAACGAAGCTGTGAACATCATACAATTACCAAAACCTACAAGTGACAAATTCAAATTATTACAAAACAGAAATGGCACGGCTACACTAGCTCGGTGGTCCATGGTTTGATCCCCAGTTGAGGTAGGATTTTTTAGATCGCAAACGTCTGTGGGGACGACCCAGCCTCACGAATAGGGTACCAGAGTAACCCTGGGAAGGTTAAGGTGGCCGGCGTGATGCTGACCACATCACCCCTAGTATGCCGATGGTCAAGAAAATATAGACATAACACCATATTACCAATATGCTGCTTCAATGGACGTGTAACGGGATCCTTACATCAATACCGGCTCATACCAGCCAGTGCGACATACTTGGCTCAAGAAAGAAAACTTCAGCTCCCTACAATCCTTCACAGCAAAAGTAGACCACAAAGGTAAAGTAAGGGTAAAGTAAGCAAAAGTAGACCACAAAGGTAAAGTAAGGGTAAAGTAAGCAAAAGTAGACCACAAAGGTAAAGTAAGCAAAAGTAGACCACAAAGGTAAAGTAAGGGTAAAGTAAGCAAAAGTAGACCAAAAAGATAAAGTAAGCAAAAGTAGACCACAAAGGTAAAGTAAGGGTAAAGTAAGCAAAAGTAGACCACAAAGGTAAAGTAAGGGTAAAGTAAGCAAAAGTTGACCACAAAGGTAAAGTAAGGAGTAAGTTGGTAATTGAAATAATGAGTTTGCTATTTAAAGTAATATGTTTTGAGCATATCAGACAAAAGTCTGGGCGTGTATCAGTTTAATTGAGCCTAAATCAATTCATTGTCATTCAGAGGATCTTACCGTTTAGTTACAAGCATATTTTAAATTGTTAGTGCTGGACACCTTTAAAAAAAAACAACAATAAACTAATGTACCAATATTGTACAACTCGTACCAATAAATGTTTTTAGCTCTATGACTCACAATTAACGTCTTCTGTATTTTTAAAAAAAAAACAGCATCGTGTTTCACAGCTTGATTTGATGCCGCGCTTCGTTTGTTTGTTTGCTCGTCAGTGAGCACAAAAATACTGAAATCAGGTATGACCAATGCTTCCATATTATCTATATTATATTCAATATCATTATAACTTAAACATCCCGACTGTTACCAAAGATGACATGACCATTGCTACCAACATCAAGACTGCAACACCAACCAGTATTGAATTAAAATACATTTGTTCAGAATGTGCTACAAGCATTAAGTGGTTAGTATTTAAAACCACGCACACCCACATCATCAAGGCAAGAGAAGAAAACTTCTAAAAATGACAGCATTTGACTTTTATTCTCAATATTAGAATGGACAATATTTGACTTTTTTTTGTTTGTTTTATATTTTGAAACTGACAACATTCGTATTTTTTCCCAATACTAAAATTGACAGCCTTAGGTGTTATTTTTTTGTCCTTTCAAATACTAACACTAACAACATATGGTGTTGTTTTTTTTTTCAAATACTAAAATTGATAACACTCTGTATTTTTTCCAGTAATAAAACAGAAAGCATTTGATGTTTTTTTTCAAATACTAACACCGACAACATATTACATGTTTTGAAATACTAAAATGACAACATAAGACATTTTTCGAAAACTAACGCTCACAAAATTCGACATGTTTTAAAATATTAAATCTGATAGCATTCAACTGTTTTAAAACATACTATTCAATGTTACGCTCAAATGTCAAATCGACAGTTTTATTGTGAAGGAATTAAACTTAATAACACCCCAATGATTTTAAAACAGCCACTAAAATCCCAACAGCAGAAAACAGAAACATGAAAAAACATTTTTTTTCTCATGCGTTGTTTGTCCTACACAATTTGAATGCTTCTGGCATACATTACAATCTTTGTACTGGTGTGTAATAAAGAATTTCCATTTAATCAACGGCACCCTATAGCTAACATTGTAGCATTTCATCAGCAATACAAAGACAGGGATTAACCAAGACAATTGCGTGCCATTAAGATGGGTAAACAAATTAACACGTCATCAATAAGTTTGGACTTCCAGTCTCCTTATCTGTCTTCTCTGTTCTTCTGTTCTGTTATTATCTAGGGTGCATGATTTTCATTTCTATGTTTACTGCGTTGCCATTATAGCTGAAGATAATTTGATATGCTAGTAGAAAATAACACTGTAATATTTCGAATTTGTAATAATATTTTTGTTGTACAGTTTCAGACGGCGCTGTTTAAGCTGAGATTGGTTCCACTGTTATGCTGCTAAATTATTTGTTCGTGGATATACTGAAAGAAAGAAAAAAAAACTTACATAAAAAAGTTAAAAAGTGATGTTACAAGCATTACTCAAGATGCAAAGAAATACTTTTAGAGTTATAATTTTAGTCTAGGTATACGTTGATTTGCCGAGATGCAAAACATGAACCAGAGTTGGGGCACTGCACGAAGGATGACCACCAACCGAGCAAAGTGGGGGCAGTTTGTTGCTGCCCTACAAGACGCCACTAGGCGTGAGGGTCACTGACTGTTTTGTCAGTCAGGTGCTAAGGATCCAAGAAGAAGATACACTGATTAGCCCCTGGGGGGTCTGTTTGGGGACAGATGAAGAATAGGAGAATTGCTCTCTCCGAGATGTAGTAAGCTGCAACTAATATGACAATTAAATAAATAAAGGGCAAACCCAAGGCCTGTAAACAGTAAATAAATATTACACACATGAAGATATGTTTTAGGCACTCGTGAGAAATAAAGAAGTAGAAGAACAGACAACAGAAACACAACAGAAGTGAGAGGCTTACTGGAGAATCGAGACAGGACCTTCCGAACGTCCCAACCGCCTAGCTACGGAACCGAATCGCACTATTATCTCTGCCAACTAGGCAGCTCAAAAATAGTACGTCGTGGACAGGGGTTATTAGTGAGTGCCTGAAACATTGTTTATTAACTAATGTGAGGTTGTGTATGGCAACTGGCATCCTCATTATCCAAAATACGTTGCTACAGAAACCATCATAGCACAAGCATATGCATGCTTTGTTGAGGGCTTCCTAAAGGGAACTAACTGATATGGTGATTACATGCTCCATAAGAAGTAGAATAAGGAGTGATGCCACCTTGAGTAGACAGGATATGGCATTGTGGCCATGTTGGAATATATGCTTCACGGATGTCTTTTTGTATACGCGTGTAATATTAATATATATATATATAAATTAAAAAATAGGAAAATAAAGAAAAAAATATGTTATTGCCTTAATGATGATCTAGAAAGCAGATATGGTCGAAAGCGCAGTTACTACATGCATAAAAATTATACTGGCAAACAAACCGAGAAAAAAATATAACCGGAGTATACAAACCTGGTTTTGTGATCGGAGGTCCTGAAAGAAAGGTTAAATTACAATGCAGTTTGTATAAACACACAAGTTTAATAATAATTAAAAAAAAAAAAAACAACAGAAAAAAGTTGTACAACGCTTTTGTTTATTAAGTGTAAACATATGCTCCTGAAGTCAAATTTTGGCCAATCGGAAATGACCTGACTAAACGAGCATATTTAGGTAAACCTGGATGCATTAAACCAGGGGTCGGGAACCTTTCCGTGACAAAGAGCCAAATATTTAATTTTGTCTCCATTTTAACAAATTGAAGAGCCACATGACACAAAAAATCGCATTGTAATCCTCATTCTTCTTCTTCTTCCGTCCTTAGCCAAAGACCGACCAAGCAGTCAGAGGCCATCACGCCTTGTGGCGTCTTAAGGGCGACAGCAGATTGATTTTCTCTGTTGTAGTTTCCCATCACGCCTAGCGGCGTCTTTAGGGCAACAACAAATAGATCCATCTGCCGTTGTTTCCGTAATCGGTGTGACAAGCCAACGAGTGATCAGCCCATTGGGCAATCCTCATTCACTAAGAGTTAAGTAGTAGAGAGCCGAGAGCCGCACGAGCTGGCTCAAAGACCCGCATGTGGCTCGCGAGTTCCCGACCCCTGTATTAAACGATGCTGATCTTCTATTTAATGTCACTTAGAAAAACAATAGCGCTTTTCTGATCTTGCCAATTTAATTGGTTCTAAAATTTGTATCAAACCGTTTATAACACTTTTGTAGTTCATTGTAACAGTCCTCTCTAAAATTAGACGCGTTCCATTGTATAGAAATACAGTCAGTCCTTGACGCACGACGTCTGCGACTTACAATAAAACGCGTTCTATGTGTACATCGTTTTTTGGTCATTGTGGCATAGCCTTCTTGTATGTCTCGTCTTTGTTTCCTATTTGTGACTTTGGTGGTTAACAAATTACCCGGATGTATTCCAGCTACCATGTTGTTTGCTCAGATTCTGACAGGCGTTTCCCAGCAACATCAATTTGAGGCTGTACATGTTTTATTTACTTAAAACAAAAATATTTAACGTACTTATCACTTTCTTTCTCTCCTGTTTTCGTCTGTCTGTCCCACTACATAGGTCATGTGGCCGTAATGTAGGCAGTTCTCTTTGTCCTTTGCCATTCATTCATTCATATTCATTCATAACCCTTCACTCCCAAAGGAACATAGGCCTTCAACAAACACATGCCAAGTCCTCCTGTCACGTGCCATCATCTCAAGTTCTTTCCACGTTCTCTTTATCATTTTCATCTCTGTTTCCAGCTCTCTTCTCCATGTGCTTCTTGGTCTACCTCTGCCTCTCTTGCCCTGGCAGTTCCAGAACAAGGACTGCCTTGTAATGCTATCAACAAGTTTCCTCAGTGTGTGTCCTATCCATCGCCATCGCCTTCTTCTCATCTCTTGTTCCACTGGCACTTGTCTAGTTCTTGTCATCAGTTCCACGTTGGTAACCTTGTCATACCATTTTAATCCCTCTATTCTACGCAAGAACTATTTATGAAAGTATGTAGCTTTTTGGTTGTTGTCTTTGTTGTTCTCCATGTCTCCGAGCCATACAATAGGACTGACTTCACATTTTAGTTCAAGATTCTTATTTTCGTGTTGGATCCGATTTCTTTGCCATAGAAAGTTGCATTATCAATTTGTTTTTATTTACCTAACGGTTTACCATCATCTTACTGCATTACTCCTTATTTTCGTGCAACCTTAGCTGACGAATAGTACTCCCGATACGTCCAGTGGTTCTAATGCAGTGCTCATTTGTAAAACGGAATCCAATGATATTAATTGTCTTTTTTTAACTTTAAAATGTAAGATAATATTTGTGAATAGAACAATGATAATATTTGTGAATAGAACAATGATAATATTTGTGAATAGAACAATGATAATAAGATTGTTTGACGCTGAGAAAAGAGAACAATTTTACAAGTACTGTACTGGCAATAACAAAAATAAAGCTCTCGTATTTAAAGAGCACAAAATACTGGTGCTCAGAGAGGTCCGACCAGCGGGGCCTTTTGGCCCGGGGCGCATCTCACGGAACAGGCGGGGGTCTTACCTCAGCCAAGGATGCATGATCCTCTATGTCTTTCTTTAAATTTAAATAACTTGTTTTTTCACTCATCTTCTAAACGGGAGGGTGGTTCACAATTTCAAATGGCACAGGCTTTCATCCGAGCCCTCAGAGGGCCTGGCTGGCACATCGTTCTCTCATCCACTTAGGTGGACAGACTGTCTGCTGTGTAGCTTTTATAATTCAACAGGATAAATTTAGAGAAACTATCTTTTTCTGGATGGCTGCTACAACGGGCGCGTCAAATGAGGCAACTAACATGAGGTTCTCCTCATTTCTGTTATCACAACTGACATAGGTTATAGCAACATGGCTGACAAGCAACAGTAGGCCTATAATGTAAAGGCAATGTCTTGTTGAATAATTTAAACCAGAGGTTCTCAACCAGTTTTGGCTCATGGCCTCCTTCTGAGCTTCATCTATCACTGCGGCCCCTCTCATAGTCGCTGTTAGCTTGAAAACAGTTACTTTACCATCTTACTGTGGCCCCCCCTATAAATATATATGACCCATATTGAGAACCATTGATTGAAACAACCAAGTCATTGTTTACTCACCTACAACGTTCAGCTGGACATGCCGCACATGACCTGCACGCGACGTCACCTGACATTCATAAAGACCAGCATCTTCGGCTCTCACGTTCTGGATAACAAGGTCCCAGCTGGTCACATGACCAGATTTTCTATCAAGCATATAAAAATATGCATATAAAAATATAAGCTATATGACAATGCAAGATGTTGTGTTAGAACAAATAAAGGGAATACAGAATGGTTTACAGTAGAAACAGGGGTGAAACAAGGCTGTATTATGTCACCACTACTTTTTGGAATAGCTATTGATTGGGTTATGAGAAACTATACCCATAATGAACAATTAGGTATAAAATGGACAAATGGAAAATTCCTGGGGGACCTGGATTTTGCAGATGATTTAGCATTCTTAAGTTCAACACCCAGAAAATCCCAAGAAGTAGTAAATAATCTGTGTCATCTCTCGGTTAAAATAGGTCTCCAAATAAATTCCTCTAAAACTAAAGTTATGAACTTTTCCAATGAGACCTTTGATATCATCCTGAACGGGGAAAAACTGCAGAAAGTTGAAAGCTTCAATTATTTAGGCAGTAAAATGACTCAGGATGGTGACACAACAAGAGAAATTCATACTAGAATTGCTTTGGCAGCCAGCGCCTTCAATAGATTATCTAACATTTGGAAATTACGATCACTGAATATACATACCAAGCTTCGTCTGTTTAATTCAAATGTTATCTCAGTGTTAACATACGGTTGTGAAAGTTGGAAAATAACAAAATCATTGGAGAACAAGCTGAATACATTCGAGAACAAATGTCTTAGAAAACTCATGAACATCGGTTGGAAAGAATTCAAGACTAATCGACAAATAAGAGAAGACTAGTCAGAAATATGTCTCCGACTATATAAGGAAAAGACGATGGTTATATATCGGTCATGTCCTACGAATGCAAAACAACAGAATACCACTGCAGGCGCTCACTTGGGTTCCTGAGGGTAAGAGGAAAAAAGGAAGACCAAAAAAAAAAAAAAAACACTTAGAAGAACAATAATAAGAGAAGGAAGAACGTTGGGATTAAATAATGTGCAAGAGCTAAGAGGAGTGGCGTCACAACGAACAATCTGGAGAGCACTGATTTCTGCCTTATGCGCCGTGTTTGGTGCTTAAAGAATTTATTATTATTATATAAAAATATCAACAAGCTTAAATTTAATCAACTAATATTTTGTTTTCTTTTCCTCGAGATTTTCTCCATTTACTTTCATTTTTACTTTCCGTCTGCTATTTTTGTCTTTCCTCTCCTTATTTGATTGTTGTTTGTACTGTAGTCTTTGTCGTGGTTGAGTTTGAGTGTAGAGTATTTGTCGAGTTGGACAACAGTAGTGAAATCGACAAGGGATAGTGGACTGGCAGAGTTATAGATTACACACACAGAAAGTTGTAAATAGGAGATGGACTTGAGACAACCTGGAAGAAGATTTATTCAAAGGATCTCTCTCTCCAGGCCTCAACTCACTTATGTCTGTCTAAGCACCTCCTGCTCTCTCTCTTTTCTCTTATCATACATAGAGATTCTAGTAAAGAGCTAAAAATACAAATATGGATGGAAAGGTCGTGAACAGCGTATTAATAAAGGTGTAAACTTTATTAAAGAAGAAAAAGCATGGAATTAATGCATATCATCACAACAACATAAAATTACATCAATAATCATCAATAACCAAAATATGCAAAATACACCAACAACCACACACACACCACCATTCATAAAACCTGTAGAACACAGAGAGATGAAATAACTGAGTGTCAGTCCGTCCGCTTTCGGGACCATATGAAATAGCTCCAGTAAGTGGTTTTTTTCGTACATATCCTCCATGGGTGATGGAATTAACCTGAATAAAATCACTATAGGCGCTATCATTGGTGATTCCTCCCTAATTGCGCGAGGTGGTCTGGAAGACTCTATTTATCTCCTGCTGATCGAATAAACAAACT